>QVOB01012973.1:0-12634 GCA_014839585.1 Pseudomyrmex concolor
ATTTCAGTGAAAAACTCACGTATAAAAATTTATATGTGAACACGTATATATGTATATACATATATATATACAAGTATATTTTCTGCATAACATCCTGCAAAAATCGGCTCTTATGACTTACTCATATTTCTTAGTTTACATTAAGTTAAATTGAACTACATCAAATTATAAAATACTTATAATAAATTATATGTATAAATAATAGTACATTCTGCTGTCCTTCGTTTTTTTTTTAATTGTAATTTTAAATAGCTGATTGTTTTGTACTTTGTTCTCTTCGATTCCTTCCTACTGTTCTGGGTGTACGTGCGTTGTACGACCTGCAAATGAAGAAGAAGGGAGAGAGGAGAAAAATTTATACACACATTGCACAAGCAGGTGCGAAGTGCGAACGCAGCAACGGATCCTCCCGCGATCGCGCTCGGTTTTGCGTGCACGATTGAATTTCTTGCATACGCCGCCATCCCTCCTCCTCCTCTCGGCATATACGTGTCAACTCGAAGTCGGAGCATAGAGTGCGACACCGTGCCGCGCGCCGTGTGTCGCGTGTTGCCACATCACCACCAAATCCAAACGAATTTCAGAGCGTGTTTTGCGATTTGTGTAGATCGCGCTCGTGCCGCCGATTACAATTCCGACCTGTGTGTACGCGCGAGCTGTGTGAGGGAAAGAAAGCGCAAGGTGCCTTGCTTCTCTCCACCTTATATTACAGCCAACATGTCAACGTACTCCTGAGTTCACTTTGCGTAACTTTTTGATAAACACACCACGTGGAACCACGTCGTATTTGGACACACAGGCATCCACGCGCACCACCACCTCTCGACTCTCTTGAGATAGAGGAGCACGTGCCGATCGCTCCGAAACACAAGTCTCGCGGAACTTTCGTCGTTTCTTCAATTCCGTCGCGCGCAAGATGAGTGCACAGCAGGCGCCGGTGAAAATCAGAAATGGAGTGGTGAAGCAGGTGAGAAGCGAATCCGCCGAGCGAAACCGGGGGCTGTGCGACCGGCCACTGCGAGTTCGACACACGCACGCCTCGTTCGCGAAGATTTGCTCGAAACTCTCGTTTACTCCGCACAATGTATTCGATGTTGACTTTCTCTCAGCTCGCCCAGCTGGCAGAAGTCAGACCGCAGAACATATGGTTACCCATTTAAAATAACGTCGCCGCGCCGCCTCGCCATGTGCTTTCGAGCACACACCGTGTGTTAAACATACGACCGATGTTAAATGTGAACTTTAAACACACATTTTGTCATTTAATTAATCGCTCGTTTCTCACCGTATCTGTTTCGTCGAGTAATTTCCAACAAGAATTTATTAAAATTTGAAAAAGTTGTATGAAAAATATAAATGTAAAATGCCTTCGTGCTGCTTACAATATACAATAAATATATTATTAAATATAATAAATATATTATGATCAAAATATTGTACAGTTATATTAAATACATGGTTTAGATATAAGTATCTTTACTATTTATGCGTTTGAAATTGTTTCTAGGTAATATCCGGAGACACTGTTGTTATCCGTGGACAGCCCATGGGCGGTCCTCCACCCGAGGCAACGATTACTTTATGCAACATTACCGCTCCCAAGCTAGAACGCTGGAAAGGAAATGACACGTATGTATAATAATATTGTGATATGCAAAAATGTAATGCATAATTTTAATCTTGATATGTCTCATACGCATGAATTTTCTGTAAAGTACTTGTAAATTTTTTTCAAGGTTTTCAAAAAGAAAAAAGCGCATGCAAATTTTTAAAATAACAAAATGATTATTCTTGTGATAATTAAAAATGTTAATTTTTTGCATTTACAGTACCGATGAAAGTAAAGACGAACCTTATGCTTGGGAAGCAAGAGAATTTTTACGTAGGAAATTGATTGGACAGGATGTCACCTTTGCCACTGAAAAATCAGTTAACACAGGCAGATCGTATGGAACAGTTTGGTTAGGAAAAGGTATTTGCATTGCACAGTATTTTCGCGGCATAGTAGCATGCATGCATGCATGCATACATATATACATATATACATACAATTAAAGACTGAAGAAGTATAAAAATAAAATATCGACTTTTAAACAATTTTTTTAAGTGATGATGTTCTTATAATTACCGAATATTATTTTACAGACAGGAATGGGGAAAATGTAATTGAAACTTTGGTGTCCGAGGGTTTGGTAACCGTCAAAAAAGACAACCGCAATCCTTCGGCTGAGCAGCAACGACTGATCGAACTGGAAAACATCGCAAAAGCTGCGAAAAAAGGAAAGTGGTCAGAATCGGCTAGTTCACACGTACGCGACGTTAAATGGACCGTTGACGATCCGCGAAAGTTGGTAGAAAAGTTCGGTAAGAAGCCGATCAAAGCCGTCATTGAATTCGTCTTTGATGGATCCACCGTGAAGGCTTTGCTTCTGCCTGATTTCTATAATATAACGCTGATGATTTCGGGCGTTCGCTGTCCTGGATGGCCAAACGGACGCCGCGAAAATTCTGTTGGCGATCCCTATGCGGACGAAGCCAGATACTTTGTTGAATCGCGACTCTTGCACAGAGACGTCGAAGTGGTGCTCGAATCGGTAAACAACAATAACTTCATCGGCAGCATTATTCATCCTAAAGGTAAGTTCGTGACACGTGTTTTCAACAAAACTAATCGGCAATCGCGGAGTTTCAATATTTTGCGAATCTGTTCAATTTTCGTATCGCGAGTAGTTTTTTTTTTTTTTTTTATAGGAATATTTGCAATAACTTGCCTTCAGCTTTCTTTAACCACCTCTCTGAGTCTCTTACAGTTCAAAGTAGGCCAAATCGTCAAGTGTGGAACGGTGAAATTCGAATTGCCCGATTGGCTGATCTAATGTTACTATCCCAGCAGTATATCTCCCGCCTCATATCGTTAATATTCAAACTATTTAATTTGCATAACATGTACAAAGGCAATTATTTTTTTTTATTAGGAAACATTGCCGAGATCTTGTTGAGCGAAGGTTTTGCGAAATGCCAGGACTGGTCGATCAGCAACAGCAGAGCCGGCGCGGAAAAGTTGTATCTCGCTGAGAAGGCCGCGAAGGAGGCGCGTTTGCGGTTGTGGAAAGACTACAAACCGTCCGGACCGCAGATCGAATTCACCGGGACCGTTGTGGAGATCGTTAACGCGGACGCGCTTATTATCCGAACGCAAAACGGAGAGAACAAGAAAGTATTTCTGAGCAGTATTCGACCGCCCACTCGAGAGAAAAAGAACGACGAGAGCA
The DNA here is from genome assembly GCA_014839585.1 of Pseudomyrmex concolor. Taxonomy (NCBI): domain Eukaryota; kingdom Metazoa; phylum Arthropoda; class Insecta; order Hymenoptera; family Formicidae; genus Pseudomyrmex; species Pseudomyrmex concolor. Next base: position 3,273 of record QVOB01012973.1, read on the forward strand.
ACAACGCTACGCGAGCGAAAGATTTCAGACCGCTCTACGACATACCGTGGATGTTGGAAGCGCGAGAGTTTCTGCGCGAGAAGTTCATCAGAAAGAACGTCAAAGTAGTGGTCGATTATACGCAACCGGCGAGGGACAACTTCCCGGAGAAATTATGTTGCACCGTAACTTGCGGCAAAACGTAAGTAAATTCGGAAAAAATTTATTCTGCGCTTATTTTTTTTTTTTTTTTTTTTTTTTTTTGGTCAACAACACAGAAACATCGCCGAAGCACTGGTCGGACGAGGTCTCGCGCGAGTAATCAAGTACAGACAGAACGACGATCAACGTTCCTCCCACTATAATCTCCTGCAGGTCGCGGAGAGCAAAGCGGAAAAATCGCAGCACGGTCTGCACGCGAAGAAAGACATTCCCGTTCACAGAATAGTCGATCTCTCGAACGATCCTTCGAAGGCGAAGGCGTTCTTAACGTCGCTCAAGCGGGCGCAAGGAATCAGAGCGGTCGTCGAGTTCGTAACGAGCGGTTCGCGTTTGAAGCTCTATCTTCCCAAGGAGGATTACGTGATCACGTTCGTGCTGGCTGGAATAAGAACGCCGCGATGCCAGAGAACCTTGCCCGGCGGCGGGGTGGTAAAAGCCGACGAGTACGGCGAGAAAGCCTTGGCTTTCACCAAAGAGCATTGCTTCCAGCGGGACGTGGAGATAAAGATCGAGAACACGGAAACGAAGCTGAGCGGTTTCATTGGCTGGTTAACGGTGAACGACGTCAACATGTCCGTGGCGTTGGTCGAGGAAGGTCTCGCGGAAGTTGTGAATTTCCCGGATTCCGGAGAACTCACGAGAACTCTCAAAGCCGCGGAGGAACGCGCGAAGGCGAAAAAGCTCAATGTAAGTATATATCCACGTGTTCATTTACAATGTAAATATACATCCATTTACTCGGATAATAGCTTCGTAAAAAAAAAAGCTGAGATGTGATTTCGTGATGTGGTAGATCTGGAAGAACCGCGTGGAAACGCCGGTGGAGACTGACAAGATTGTGGACGAGAAGGAGGCGCAAGAGCGCAAGATCGATTATCAAAAGGTTGTGATCTCTGAAGTTACCGACGATCTTCACTTCTACGCCCAGTTCGTCGATCAGGGCAGCCTTCTCGAGAACATGCTTCTGCAGTTGCGCCAGGAGTTGGCCGCCAATCCGCCGCTCCCCGGCGCCTACAAGCCCACCAGAGGTGATCTGGCGGTCGCGAAGTTCAGCGGCGACGATCAGTGGTATCGCGTGAAAACGGAGAAAGTCTCGGGCACCAACGTCAGCGTGTTCTACATTGATTACGGCAACAGGGAAACTCTTAATGTTACACGGGTCGCCGATTTGCCCGCGCGCTTCGCGACCGATAAGCCGTTCGCTCATGAGTACGCGCTCGCTTGTGTGACTCTGCCAAGCGACGTAAGTAATTAAGTTTTTGATATGTAATAACAATCAAAAAACGGAAGAAAATGCTAAATCAATTGAACGTAATACAAACTAATTGAATAACGGGTAGTGAAAACATATATAATATAAATAACACACACACTTTCACGATGATATTTCCGCAGACTGACGACAAGAGATACGCAGTGGATGCGTTTAAGGAAGATGTGCTTGACAAAATCCTGCTCTTGAACGTGGAATACAAGATGAGCAATAACGTGACTGCGGTGACACTGGTTCAACCAAACACGAACGAAGATATCGGAAAGGGACTCATCTCTGACGGGTTTTTGCACGTTCAGAAGCATCGAGATAGAAGACTTGCTAAATTGGTTAGTTAGCTAATAGAAATTTATTATCGTTTGAAAAAAAAAAAAAAAAAAAAAAGAGGAGTACAAGAAGGCCGAAGAGGACGCGAAACACAATCATCGCAATATTTGGAGATATGGAGACGTGAGGCCGGAGGACGACGACAGAGACTTCGGATTGTAATTAATACAAATGCTCAAATGTGGGGGGAAGGGGGGATAATCATTATCGACATGGGAAAGGAAAAAAGACACAGATCATGTTATTAAAAAAAAAAAAAGAAAAAACAAAAAAAAACCATCACTTTAAGTATATATTATGTACGTCATATAGATAACAAAAAAAAAAGTACGTCCCCGATTACACAAGCTGCATGTCGCGTTAGTCGCATACAAAGCAATGATATATATTTCAATATATGAGGAAAAAAAAAGAATTGTACATAACGATTTTAATAATTCCTAATAATACAGTGAACAAAGTACATAGGTAAGTGGTTTGAGAGGATAATCCTTGTTCTATAACTCGTGGCGACAGATTTTGTTTTATCGTGCGCAGCTATTTTGTGATACATTTTTCGCTGCGCGTTAGGGAACGCGCTATCCGCGTCGCTACTGCTCCGTTCCGTCTTTATATCGCTGATCAGATGTAAAACAACTACAAGATAGAACGAACGCAATAGAGCGGCTAACAGCATGCTCCTCAAACGCTCGGTCTTTGTCTGCGCGAAGATTCGCAACGCGTGCATTTATGCCTCTGTAACACACGTACGTTAAAAAAAGTTACAGAATAGGTCCGCTGAGAAAACGTGGAGACTACGCCACTCACGTTTGCCATCGCATTCTTGTTGTATTGACGCGAACACATTCGTTGTCAACGATGGTGCCACAATTGCGCAAATTGTTGCGAGCGTACTGACCGACATTTTCGATCATCTCTATATAAAATCTTTAATGTGCAATTCAAACGTTTAGATACGTTCGATCATGTTTACTTATTATTATTTGCTTTTTACCTGGATGAATCAATCATTTAATCAATATGTATGTGCTGTCCTGCGCGAGTTTTTATACGTCAGAACGATCGCATAGCTAGCTGTTAGAATTTATAATCGCAAATCTAAGCGGAAATTAATCAATGTTGCAGTTGAAAAAAAAACAAACGTTCATATCAACGGAAGATATTAGAATAACTTCTATCTCTTTGAGCAACATCATCCGAAACAACAGTCAACTTTATACATGGGCCAATTCAGTGTAAAAAACAAAAAAAAATATATATATATACGAACTCTAAAGATATATAATACAAAAAAAAGATACTATATAAATAGTAATTATATATTATCCTTCTCTTGTGGTTCTACTTCTTATGCTATGTATATGCTATATACACATTTTATGCATAAAACCAAATTTAATAGTAATGTACTTACATAAGAAATTATTTATGCAACTGTCCTAATCAATCCTACGAATTGCAGTACAAGAACGTAAATATACACAAAGTTTAGATATTCGAAATATTTGTAAGAAAATGTTATACCGTATGTTCGGATAAAATAATTCACAAATTTTATGAGATATAAACAGAGAGACACACTCACACACACGTGCGAAGAATATATACAATCAGTGCGACACAATAGAACTTTTCTCATCTATTTTACATTTCATCAAAACTATTTTATATATACATATACATATATGTGTAATTATTTGATTACTTTGAATTGCTCGAAAAAAAAAGAAAAAAAAACGAATTTTTGGGTCTTTTGAACACACTTCTTGCTATGTGCTTCGATCTATAGTAATTCTGTTTACATTATTTGATTTTTATCTGGTTTAATATTGACTTTATTTTGTAAATAAAATCGTATTGGATATTTAATTCGCGCTACACGCGTAGTCAAAAGAAGAGAAAAGACTTGGTCGAATCATTGGTTAGCAATATTGAGATTTTTAAGATTAATAATTTACACACATACACACAAAAATCCTTTACACACATTTATCTCCGATTCTTACGTTACTGTTATACACATAGAGATGTTATATTTCAGCTGTGTCATTTGCAAGTAAATATATTTAAAACACACACACGCAAAAACATCACACCTGCGAATATCTATGTTACAAAAATATTCGAAATAATCAACAAGTTTGAATAAATGCAAGTGAGGAATTATTGTCTCTATTATATTATTGTTCATACAGAATTTTTAATGGAAAAAAAAACAAATTGTATATTTGTATATTTTCTTCAGCAGCATATAAAATCTTTATTTTATCAATAATGATCACTATTGATATGTATAATTATTATGATCTGACATGGTGTATACAATGAAACAGAATTGTTTCCTTTTTCTTTTATTCAAGAAAAAAGCAGTCAATGATTTTATTAAAATTGCAAAAATAGAAAAAATAATGCAGTCAACATTTGATATATGTACACAAATAACTAACACACAATATTAATTTTCATCATCTCTTTTAATCGTTTCAGTTGCTATCTCGTGTTTAAACAAATTTCCGTCCCAAGCACACGAGTACAGGTCATTTTTGCACCATGCGAGTCCAGTTACATAGTCAGAATGCTGCTCATCGTTCAATTTGATCACTAGCTCGTCACCGAAAACTTTCACAGTTGTGTCGTAGGACGCACATGCTAGTTGGTTTGCACTAAAAGATAAGAGGTCTTACAGCGCACGAATCACAATCGAGAATATTTAAGTTATCGAAACGTGGTTGTCAATTCTTACCATTCTGGATTCGGATTGTACAGCAACTCGGATATACCTCTGGCACATGCAGTATGCTCATGTAGCGCAAATTTTGTACATCTCAAATCAAATATCATGACAGTACCGTCATCCGCGCCTATCGCTATAATGGGACTGGAGACATTCCAACTTACTGTATTTAATTCGCAAGATAATTTGGTATCTATATCTATTGAGAAAAAAGTAGTTCGTTAAACACTAGACGAAAAAACAAGCGGCGATAGAAAGATAAATTGTTTTATGTACGTTGTGCGGGCCTAGGGTCTTTGATGTCCCAGATCATTGCGTCACCATCTACAGAGGTACTTACGAACGTCGAATCCCCAATGGGATCTACAACCACACAAGTGACAGAATACGTGTGTGCATTAGCGTAGGCCCGTGTCAGAGTGAAATCATCATTCATATCCCAGATTTTTATGCTGCAATAGAAAAGTTTTCAAATAGTACTTTAATATAATAAGATTGATAATTTTTTTCTTCGGTTTTTAAACATTGACGCGAGTAATCTCATATTTGACATACATCTTACCTGCAATCTAATCCTCCTGTGACAAGTTTGTTGCTTGTAGTAAAGTAAGACATTGTTAGAATACCATCCTCTTGAGGGCAATGTTTTACTTGAAAAAGATCTGGTTTCTCATCTTCTGTTGGGTCTATTCGATAAAGGTGTATCTCACTGTCATCGTTCGCAACAACAAATCTATTTTGGTCCAAAAAAAGAATTTCACTAACACCAGAACATAATCCGTTTGTTATAGCAATATTGTCATTCTTAGAGTTTGGAAGATTTGTGTAATAATAGAAAAAACCAGTCCATATGTTTTCGGTTATGGTGGTACCTCCCAAAAGAACATTGTGATCTATGTAAACAAATAATATATTAACAATTAACATATGATAATATAAGAAATTCATTTTTTAGATATACGTAGCTCTTTACCATCATAAATTGATAAAGACATCAGATGCTTGTCATCCATGGCTGTCTGTGGCGCAAACATATCTATTTGTTTGCATTGATATGTTTTTATCATATCGACGGGTGATTCCCAGTTCTCATGTACATACTGATCGTCCTGATGTCTGTGAATTACAACAATAATATATACTAGAATATATATTAGGATTAACCCTTCGCGGCCAGATCTCAAAAGTCAGAACACTACAAAAGTTGACCCAACAAGTCAGACAGACTGGATCTGTGAAACCCGCGCGAATTTAAAATCAAATATCTTCGCGAAAAATCGATATTTCTTCAATTTTAGTTTTGTTTTTTGAATCAAAAGTTTTGTTTTTTGAACAATTCTGCGTCGATAAAAAAAAAACAAAGTTAAAAAATTTCTAGTAGTTTTGAAGATACAAACGTTAAAAAAAAAAAACTATAATTTTTACTAGAGACGTCGCAGATGCGCAACTTTTGAGCGGGTTCGGAAGACCCGCGATGTCTGTCCGCGAAGAATTAATTTTTCTCAAATTTTCAGCAACGTTTATGTTTAATATCAATTAAAGAAGTTCTCGCTAGTCTGAACATTCACACAGTTATTTTGTCTCACACTTACGCATCACTTGTCATTTTTGTTCTTGTTGTAATCTTCTACAGATGTGTGTGTGCGTGTGTATGTGTATGTACGTGTAATGTATATACTTAGAGCAATGCTGCTTTGACCTCTTCCACTTGTGTTTATGATATTATACAAAAAACATTACCATAATACACAGCCAAAACTTTGTTTTGAGAATTCTACTGTTCTCTCCTATTTCAAAATTTAACGTTGTGTTTCAGGAAACTTATATAAAAACTTCACGATATTTTGTTCCAAACAATAGAATTTGCTTTCTTTTCACCGATTATTATCACTTAGAGAAACAAAGTTTATTCCGTAATTAACAACACGTTGAGACGATCACCGCCGGTTGATGACACAGGTCACAGTGTCACAGATCGTACAAGCAAATCACCCCACACAACATCTGCGAGTGCTTACCGCGCTCTGACTGAGACTGAGAATAGTGAGAATGGAAAATAGGAGTCGGGAATTGTCGGGAACCGCGCGCGGTGCAAGTTTTATAAACTAGTCGAACTATTCACCATGGTCCACAGTTCATCTTAAGCCCATATCAGACTAGCGGATTCGCAATCTTTGCTCCGATTGGTCGAATTCTAATTCACTCTTGGGAGTCGATTCTGTATCCATGCAAGGCTATGTTCCGATTCCTCACTCGGGTATACTTTATCTTTATTACTCACTAGATATAAAACAAAGATAGAAAATACAAAAGTGAGTACATTTACTAGTTGTTGACCAATAAGATCATAGATATTTTAGTAAATTCGCTCACTTTTGTAATTTTCACTACATTGCTTAATACAGGATCGATCCCTTGATCGTGATGTGTGGGCCTGATGGTTTTCACAAGCCGATCTTGTACATATATTTGAAATCGTCTCGAGTTCAATTCAAGATGCTGTACGAGTTGTTTCAAGATGAACTTGAAACGATCTCACATATAAGATCCGAAAATTGCCGGCCAACAGGTTCCGTTTGTATGTGAATCCTCTGGAAGTTCGATTGCGTATTTTGAAACGACGCAAGATGTCGAAAAACAAATCGTAAGATTTTTTTACGCACACATGAAATCGCGGATATTATAGCGAACAATTTGCAATTTTCTTTTACCTCGACGCGCAATCAACATCCGAACCGTCACTTTTTTACTCGCTCGTCGTTCGGTTGCTTTATCTCGAACTTTTCTCACGCGTGCGCGAGAAAAAGCGACTCGCCGTGACAACACTGCACCTCGGCTTTAATTTCCGTCGCGGCGCACGCGCATCGGGCCCGAGTCGCAAGTCAGAATCAGTTCAACGGAATCTACGGAAAAGATACGACTGGATACGACGGAAGACAAACACGGCCGACGCAAACGTACGGGGAATTCGCGACGGGCAGAGAGCGCTTAGCGAGAACGACTTGTCAAATACGTGGGTTTCAACGCGTCCGGCCACCGTTGGCGTTTCAGCAGACGGCGGAGGACGAGGACGACGACGAGAAGAAGGCGTAGGAGGAGGAGGAGGAGGACGACGAGCACGACGACGACGACGACGACGACGACGACGAAGAAGAAGAAGACGACACTAACACACGCCGTGACTCGTCCGTCGGAAGATCTCGTCTCAGTCCGTCAGTCAGGATGTCGAAACCCGTCGAAAAGCCGGAGCAAGTTTTAATTATCGAGCCACAGAGCGAGCTGCGATTCAGGGGTACGCAAGTGAAAAAAAAAAAAAAAAAATATTTCGAGAGGACTCATCTTTTCGACGCCGTTGCACCATCATATTCCATTTTCGTCATTATTATTGCATATCAAATTTTTATTTGTTCGCCAATTTATGTACATGTGTGTATGTGTGTGTGTGTATTTTATCTGCGAAAGATCAAGGCGCCGGGAGTTTAAGCTGTCGCGCGACAACGACGAGCTCGCACGCGTTTTTCGTGACGATGAGCTTGCAAACCTGTGTCGCGCTAGATGACGTAAGGTGCGATTCGTCTTCGGCGGCCGCGCGTTCGCTGGCCCTGCGCGCCGCCGCGGCTCGCTTGTTCGCTCCTAACACGTTGGCGCAAAAACACGGAACCGCGGTGCGATGTTTTTCCGCGACAAAGAGCCTCTCCGAGATCGCCGCCGCCGCTGCCGCGGTTTGCCGTCCCGCGATGTCGCCTATATAACTCGATACCTAACCCTATCTGTCCGACCTCGTCAATTCGCTGTCAAAGTCGAGAGCGCGGCTCGTTGGCGCCTAGTTAATTGACATTTCGTACTTCGCTTCTCGAAGACGGTAGAAAGAGGAAAGAAGGAAGGGAGGATGGATGGACGGACTTCTCGTCCGGTGTGTGTGTGTGTGTGTATGTGTGTGAAAAGTCCAGGTGGACGGACGGTCGAGCGAGCAAGCGAGAAGTCAGTCTGGCTTTCACGCCCTCTCTTGCTATTTTCCTTCGTTTTTCCGGTTGGCCAGACGGTGGTTTTTTTTTTTTTTACCCAAGTGAAAAGAACGCAGCGATCAACGCGGGGAAACGATCGCTCCGATTGTTTCGAAAACCGTTGAAACACGCACAGAAACACCGATCGATCGATGCGACGGTCTACCTACATTCTGCTAATACCTTCCGCCGAGACCGTCGATTGCTAATCGTCGATACACGCAAAGAGGGGAAAACCTATTTATTGAATTTACACTACTGCTCCACTTACAGACCCGCGCGATTGTTTGCGATGGTAAAACGTCGTCGGTTCTTTTTTTTTTTCCTACTTTGCGATAAAACGCCGGCGATAAAAACGCGAACGTTCTCCTCGCGCAAATGTAATTCACCGCGATCTTTTTCATTTCACGCTTGAAATTCATCGTAAAACATTCGTTGATCGTCGGTTTTGCAATCGTCTACACGCGTAATATTTTTTTCTCTCTGCCACGTATTTTTTTTTTTTTTTCATCCAGAATTATCGGATTTCGTATAATTATGCGATGTTCTATATTTGCATGTGCAAAGTTCGTTCCCGACGTTCGCGATGCATTCACGCCGCGATTTGTTTAACACGTCTTGAATAGTTCCACGTTCGTGTCTGTGTGTGTTTATTTTTCCTCGTTCGTGCTCACCGTTAATTGCCATAAAAACATTTAATTATGTTTGGTTTGATGGCGTAAAGTCACTCTGTGTTTCTCGTACCATCTATTTGAACGTTAATCATAAGACTTACGTGTTCACCCGTTCAGATGCCGGTCGATCAGCGAGCGCAACTCCGTTT
>QVOB01013012.1:0-10252 GCA_014839585.1 Pseudomyrmex concolor
GAGAGAGAGAGAGAGAGAGAGAAGAAGAAGAAAAAGAAGAAGAGTGAGTATGTGAGAGAGAGAGAAATATTCTCGACAAGGAGTCCCGCGGAAGCCGCATGCATGCATGCCATGTTCCCCCTCTTGGCACTCCCCTTGCCATCCATGTGTTACCTCCGCACGCACAAGGTTACATTATCGATCATAATTTACGACGCATACTGTATCGTTACGTCACTGAGACTTCGTACGAGTGAGTTATCGCCAGGCTGGAGAACCGCGTGCAAGCAAACGTACGTGTTTCGCGACGCGCCATCAGCTGACTTTTATAAAAATCAAATTTAAAACTTGCAAGAAAGTTTTGTCGACAAACGCGTCGCAGTACGTGAGTTTTTTGCAAAAACGTCGAGAGTACGTACGTTCGCTTGTTGCTGGTCACGCGAATTCCTCGATATATGCGTAACAAGATTGCAAAAACCAAGAAATCACTCTGATTGAAAAAAAAAAAAACAATGTGAAAAGTAGTGGGTCACATAGTTGACCTAATGTCATTAAATGATACTATCAGTCTCTAAAAAAAAATGATTCATTACATAGTTAAGATAATGTTATTAAATAATAATCAGTCTCTATAAGTTAGAAATAATGACAATAATTTTTAATTGTAACAATTAAATTACATGTACTGTATTGAATCGATTGTCGTAGAGCACTTTACATGTACACATCTGTACGGATATATTGGGAAAAACTAATCGCTTTGTTTCAAAACGCAATTACACAAGAAACCGATCCTAATAATGTCTACGCCTTTTGATTCCCGTTTCGATTATCATGTCGTAACCTTCGCAGCCGCGCAACATTTAATGCGATCGTATGTTATTTTATCACGTCTCATCATTTATGCGTTTTCGAGGCTGCGATTCAAAAACGGAAAAAGAAAATCGCGCGTTCGTCTTCGACGATTGGGTAAATAAAGTCGCGTCAAGGCGAATTGTTTTCGGAACGACAAGAGAATGCGTTTTCAGAAATTACACGAGCTCTAAATAAAAAAGTTTTTGTCAATTTCGTCGCCGCGTTGGTCAACCTCGGAATTTTCGTTCGTCATGATCGAAAACGGGGTCGTAACGCATTTTTCATCGATATATGAGCGAGCGCTGCGCGTTTCTCGCACGAATGTGGGCGAGTCAGCAGTGATTATTTCGTCTGATGGAATTCCAGAACAAACGACGACGACGACGACGACGACAATGCCGGGCGGAGGTAAGCCGCGTGTAAATGTCGACACGCCACGCGTTTTCCATTTCGCAATTCCCCCCCTCGACTCGTTCGCGAATCGCGGCGATGTGCAAACTTTATTGCACGCGAGAAAGAAACATCGTACATATAGTTTTCGTCCGGACTAAGCACTCTGCCCTGCAGCGGCGTTTCAAGTGCGTTTCGCGAGGTGAACCTTGCGGAGCTTCGCGCGTGCTGCATATGCATCGTTTGCGCGCACCGTCACAAAGCCGTTCTAATATTCAAGGTGATTGTGTCCGGACACGCTAATGATTGCGACACGGACGCCAATGACGGCGGTGCGGGGCGTGCGCGGGTTTATCGGTAATGAGTGTGCTGCAAATCGCGCGTCCGAGAAGGGTGGAGAAAAGGTGAGGGGGAGGAAGGGGAGAGAGGGGAAAAGGGGAGCAATCGAAGAAGGCGGTGTTGCATTGTCCGGAACCCTACGATCGAGTTTATACCGGGCGCGATCATGGGAGAACGCCATGTTGTTTCCAAACTCTCGACGTCCAGAGAGAAAGGTGAACTATATAACCGCCTCGCGGCTTTGACGGCGTTGTGTCGCGCGCGGCTTTCGCGAAAAAAAATCGCTTCTTCGCGGAATAAACTGGTTTTGATACGCGCTGTGTGCACGACGAAATCGTATCGCGGCGGTCTCGTTTGAAGCAGCTCGCGCTCCGGGAATATCGGTGACGCTCGTTGTTCGAGCCTGAATGGATGAACTTCCGCTATAATTACGTCATAAACTTATGTCGGCTGCACCGGGACTCCTTTTTACGACGTCCAAACGGTATTTAAGATCTGTTCTGCGGCCGTTCAACTTTTCTTGAAATATATTTCTCGAGTTTTCTCCCAAATGATTGTTAACCCGAATTAATTCCCGAATAATCCGCGTACATAAGAAAGTTCTTTACTGTTTTTAAATTAAAAAAAAAAAAAAAAAAAAAAAAAAAAAAATTTTAAAAGCCGGCACGGATAACCTGATGATCGCTGAATGTTCACAAAAGACTTTTGCACGTCGCGAAATAATCGCCAACTTTCTCACGATGTTGCAAGAAACGCTTCGACTCGCATCGTGACGATGAAAGAAATTAAGAGAGAAAGATTTAGAAATCGAACGTAGCAGAAAATCCGTGAGGCTTAAATCGGGAGGGAGGGGGGGTTCACCGACTTCTCAGCTTACTCGGTTCGCGGTAACGTGTATATACACACACGCGGATCTAATTATACTAATAAAAAGAAAGTCTTGCGCGGTCGCATGTGTGCGCGAGCTGTTTTAGCGCAAAATAACACGGAGCTGAGAGTGCGAATTTTAACTCGCATTAAAAAGAGACCAAAATATGTCAACATCTATATAAATCTTCATTATATCTCGCTAGTTTTTCTTCGCTAAGACTGTAATAATAGGTTTTTTTTTTAACATTATGTTCGAAAAGTTAGACCGGTCCGTACGCACACCCAAAGCGTTCGGTTTCGTGCGGTTTCGGCACACGAGATTTACTGTTCAAAACTATCCCAGAAACTCCTCGTGTTTTGAAATGAGAGTGACCGTTGGTCCATTACGGTCAACGTATAATAAATGTCAACACATAATGAGGTCCGAACCATCAATGGAAATTCCGTAACAACCGCCTGTCTGATAGCTGATATTTGAACAATATGAAACTTGTAGCTTCTGTGTCATAACACGCTCGTGAATGGCACGTGAAAAAATACTACTTGTAGCGAGAATACTACTTGTTGACTCGTCGACATCGGTTATGGCGATCCAATACAGATTTCGAGATGTGCGTATTTGTGTGTTCGCGCGCGCGAACTCGTTTAGACTGGCGACTAGAATAATTTTGTAAACTCAGAGGAGGTTTCACAAAGGATATTTATCTGAAAAGCCAGAAAACAAAGTGCCGATCCGGAGAACGTTTAGAGACGTATTACACGACGTCTGGTTATATTGAAATGTGGGCGGTCGCCGCGGCGGTGCACTTCTCTGGGGAAAGGGAGCGACTTCTCCGCGCGCTGCAGTTTATCACGCGCGCGCTTACGGCCTCGCCGTTTACTCGCGAACAACGCGCGTACACATACCGGCGATGCCGGCCTAGTTAATAGCGTGTGGAGTAGATATCCGTGATCCATCTTGCGTAACCTATTTACCGACTAAGTGATGCGAGCGCGTGTGATGTAATTCAACGTAACACACTTGGGGAAGAGAGGGGAGAGGGAAATGTCTCGAATCATCGTGAACGCCATTAACGATACGTGGAGTCACGATCTTGTTGCATTTGTCAATTAAACGTTTTCATTTTCAGAATTTTCTCTTACACCACGCACGCGCGCAAGTCCCTATAGCGTTTTTAAGCGTGAACAATCTGCGGAATGCGCGCGATTTTTTCTCTTCATCATACCTTTCCATATCTGCTCAATAATACATCGTATATCATATCTATGAATACCCCCGTGGAACGTCACCACGACACTACCGAGTGTTTTATAAATATGTCGTATATGTGCATACAACTCCGAGTCGCGATATAGTCCGAGAGGAGGAGCACCCGCGATGATTTATTCAAGATATTCGTATCCGGCGCGAATGCAAAACTTTCTCTCCCTCGATCGACAATGCGTATATATTTCTTGAAATCGCGAAAACCAAAACGAATATAATAGCGCGCGATCTAAACCGGATATTCGTCCGTCACGGCACACATACATATATACTTATATTCCGTGAAAACTTCCGTGAGCCGTGCGCAAAGCCCGGTCTCGCGATGGATTTTCAAGCTTCCAACTTTGTGATAACCTTGACAAGATGAGAAAGATTGGCCACCTGCCGTCGCAGTGAGAGAGCAACTGGGGCGATGAATTATATATACGTTGGATATCATCTTGCTGTCGGCAGCTGTTGGACAGGCAAGGCTTCTCGGTCACCGAATGCGCGCGCGGCCCACCAATCGAACGAGACCCAGCGACGAAATCACGGCGAAAAACAAAGAGATATTAAAACCGCGCGGTTGCACCGCGGCGAAGAAGATAAGACGCGACATATTTGCCGGAAGCGTGTTAGTCCGGCGCAGATAAAGCGACCCGATTGCGCGGTTTTACGAAGAAACATCCGCATCACGCGCCCTGTGTGTGTGTGTGTCACCGAAAGCGAATACAAAGTTTCATCATCAAACATTTTTTGTGCGATGTCTGGTGGATCTTTCGTCACGATTGTTTTTATACAAACTTTTTATTCTCTCATAAGCGCAATAAAAAAAGTAGAAATATTTCTGCGACTTATTTTTATTTCGAAGATCTAATAATTTTCAGTATCACGTTCAAGTCTCGCGTTCAACAATTCCCCCGACCTTGCGTTATAATACCAAGGATATTCCGCGGACTGTTATACTTTTGCATAGACAAGAGATCTTCATGTATAATCGTTGTTTACGTCTCGGATTGCTGTGCACGCGCGCGCATATGTTATTATAATTGGGGCCAGTCGGGTTTTGGTGTGCGACGCGGCAACGCACGGTGCCGGGCGGTCTATCTTTGGATCCCACGTATACAAGAGATGTGTACGGAATGAGTGTGCGGGAGATCTCTTACTCAATCGGCTCACGTATTTGTTCGTTGCGCATCGCGCGCGCACCGTGGCCGTTGTGTGATCAGTGACACCGTTAAACGCGGCCATTATTTCGAATACGTGACCGCACGCGGGGGTTCGGGGTATTATATTTCCGTGTGGCCACGCACGGCCGTAGATAATGCCGACTGGCCGGCCGGCCGGCCGGTTGGCCGATAAAAGCACTTTCGACTTTCCGCGAAACGTACTTTTGAACGCGTTCCGCCATCGCCTATCCGTCGTCGTTGCCACCGCGTGAAATGCACCGCTCGGTACACCCATCAGCGGTGCTCAATCCCCTCTCTCTCTTTCTTTCTCATGTGTGCCACTGCGCCGAATAAAATAGCGGAACGCTTTCTTTCGGCCATACGGAAGTTCGCGAACGAGCCAAACGCACAGATCGGACGAGAATATCTTCGGCAATCGTGTATTGCTCTTGTCAACACGCGCTAATAAAATCACACAGAACACATTATTCCAAGCCATAAAACAATCTTTGAAAGATTGATAGTAACTTAATCCGGCTCTGTAATTTTCTGAAGTTTAATCTTGTAATCATCGCCTTTCTCCCCAATGTCGTTAGATTGTGATAACTCGCGCGAGCGAACGTTTTGATTAATGTAGCGACGCGTTATGTGTACGGTGAGAGTTCCCGCACCTGTCTCGTAGAAACGTGACGACTGATCGAAGTGACAGTTCATTGAGATCTTTTGGCACAAATACCGTGTTCATTCTTAAAACGGTGCCAACGCCTTCTCGTCCCGCATTCAATATTAATATATTTCGTAATTCATAACTCCACGTGTGTTTTATACACGACACGTGTTATATCCGACGAAAGATCAACAAATTGTCGTCAGAGATTTTTTTTCCGTCTGAGTCATTGACGTCATTAACTTTCGAGCGAGCCGCCGTGACGTCATTAAGCCGCATAATTACGCATTTTTCTTTTCGCGTGGCAATAAATTGTCTTTGCAAAACGCGCAAACGTAGCAAAAGTTAGAAAAATGACGATCGTACAATCAAGTGTTACGATAAACTCGAAAGAGCGCGCGGTCCGAACGCTGTGTGATTTACGTCGCGTGATTAAGGGTTAACTGTTGAATTAACATGTTTTTGCTGCGCGCATGTGAGCGCGCAAAAGCGTCACGTATGTCTTTGCGTAATAACGTTGTTGGGGAAAAAACGCAAGAAAAGGACACATTATTACGCGGAATGTACGGAAGCTTGGAAAATTACCACCTACATCTATTTACACCAGCGAGCAAACATCCTTCACTATTTGCCGATTCACGGTTTAGCAAACCGCTTCGGCGTTGTTAAAAGGCTGCTCCACACACACACGCACACACATGTATACATATACGCACATGCTAATCTAGATATACGCGTAAATATAAATGCGATGATCGTTTGAGTGATTATTACTGCGAATTGGAATTCTATCGAGCCATTAATCGTGCGAGCGCGATGCCGCGCGTACGGAGAATCCCATAGCGTAGGGGGATGTGTGTATATATGTATGTACACACAGAAGAGCAACAGAGACTCTTCTCCCTCCCCCACCGAGACGTAAACTCTCGCACGATTTCTAGAACCACGAAAGAGATTAATTATGATCGCTCACACCACGCGTGCGCGGACAAAAATATATCAGCGAAAGAAGCAAATAGGGTTTCGTATGTGAAACCGCTAACACTTTGCTACTTGCTCGTGGCAAAAATCACACAACCGGATGCTGTTATAATAAGAGAACTTCACTTAATATCTACGTGCTTACATATACGAGATATATATCGCGTACATCTGTCGTGCGATGTTGATCGTATAAATCATAGACGTGATGCCGCCGCTGTTTGCACGGAGCCGCGATTCCCGGCAATGCGCGGGGAAACAAAAAGAAGAAGAAAAAAAACCGAGATACAAACACAAAAGTCACGAAAAACCGGATACGCGCGCCGGACGCGCAGATCTGGTTCGTTTTTCCACGGGGCGGTCAGTTTCTGCGAAATGGAGCCAACACGGCGCGGTCACGCCTGAGCTGTCTAACGGAGGTAAAGAGAGAGATATTGCGTTAATGCGTTCCACGTGGGGTCACCCCACAGTAGCTAGTGCACCAACGAGTAGTACCGTATCCGCTTCGGCATAAAGCCCGCACTCGCCGCATACCCGGCTTTACGTGCGTGCCGAGCCGGCCAGTGCCTCTCATTACGAACCTTACCGCGCCCACGTAGCGGTATCGCGGCTACGTGTATTCCCTCTGGCACGCTTCACCGAGCGTAATAGTGTATGTGAAGGATAAAATTACCTGAAGGATAAAATTCTCCGTGTCAGAAAATTCTGACGTGATCAGACAACTTCGGATGTTAAACTGAAAGAAAATCATGTGTGTGTTTCTGGAGGAAAAAGATTACCGGGAGAAACTGTAATTAATTAATAAAATAATTC
The DNA here is from genome assembly GCA_014839585.1 of Pseudomyrmex concolor. NCBI lineage: Eukaryota > Metazoa > Arthropoda > Insecta > Hymenoptera > Formicidae > Pseudomyrmex > Pseudomyrmex concolor. The sequence goes on from QVOB01013012.1 coordinate 7,310, forward strand.
ACACGCAGGACAGATCATCAATTTTTCATAGTATTGTTATCATAGTTATGTAATTATGAACGTAAAATCATTATTGCGATTTTTGCAACTTTTCTTTCAATTTAGTTTTTTTTCCCCTCCGTATTTCGCGTATTTAATTTTTATTTGCGGCGTGGTGCTTATATTGTGTGTTTTTTTTGCGCGCACGCAAAACGCATGACCGATACTTGTATTGCATTTCAGTGTGCAAAAATGCATGCGACGAGATGACACGTAATTCGAGCCCGGTTCCGAGATATAAAATTGACGGATCGCGCGTATACGGATCGTGTGACGTCAACGACACGAAGAGCGTTTTCCTCTGTTAACCTACTCGTTAACCCGCCCGCTTATCGACTTTCAATTTTACCGTCTAGAGTCCGTAACGAGACGATCTCCTTCGGTTCGGCTTCGTAAATTTATTGCGGTTAACGCAGCGATATTGACGTTAACAATGTAATGAGACGCGTTTAATGTTACGTTTTCAACAACTAGACACGGTTGGACTCATTGTCACGATATTACTTCAGTAAATCATAAGTTAATTTTTTCAACACAATTGTTTGTTTTCTCTCTTCTCTCTCTCTCTCTCTCTTTCTCTCTCTCCAACATCAAAATTTCATAAACCAACTCTAAGAAGTTTTAATTTTTTTTTTACAATTTAAATCCGTAATATAGCAAAGCATTTGAAGGAGTTTGAACGATAAGTTCGCTACTCCGCTATCATCTTAGTCTCAGTTTTTGACAACTGTAAAGAATAACAAAATTCTGTTCCAGTTTGCAATAAGATCGATTTTCCAACTTGTGTCTTTCTTTTAGAAACACGCTCGACATGGGATGCAACGTGTGCGTGAAGTCGAACTTTCTTTCCTCTTACTATCATCTATCCCGTCAACATGTAACGAGGAGAGAGAAAAAGAGAGAGAGAGAGAGAGAGAACACATCGCGCTCATGCGCATCGCGTAAATAGGCCAGCCACTCGATCGTCCACTTTAGGAACGAGGTCACGAAAATTAAATTTTCTGATTAACGACACACAAGTGCGCGCGCATCGAGCAGCCGCCGGCGAATACAACTCTTTCGTCTCAACAGAGCTCGCGTACCTATCTCTCAATTTTGTCGTCCAACAGCAATCGCAACGAAAGCGCGCTGCAATTTTATTTTCAAACTGTAGCATATGTACATATGTCGCTGTAAACAGTCGCGAATGAATTATCGTCGAATTAGGGAAATGCGTCGGAATTAGATCACGTTTCGATTCTGTGACTTGACACGCGAGAAGGTTATCGCAAACGAGTGTTGTTGCTCTCCGGAGAAGCCAAATGCTCGCGCAATCGTCACGCGAACCGGCTAACTAGCATGCACGCAAGCGCACTCGGCTCACTTTTGTCTCTCGCGCTCACTACCTACGTGTATCTCTCTCTCTCTTTCTCTCTCGGTGTAAGATCAAAGACGCGCGCGTCCCCGGGAAACGCCATATTTCGTACGCCCGCACGATATCACGCCTTCGAAGTTGTTAATCTTCTTTAACCTGATCGTTGACCCGTTTGAATATTTCACTAATACTCTAATCTCTCCGTGAGATGGAAAAGTTTTTTTATCCACGCGCACCGGCGAGCCGGTATATAGACGCCGGCATAACATTACGAACTTTTACTTTCAAATACATTTTCTGTCTCAATACACACAAGCGCGAGAGAGTACACTTTCAACTCTCAAGCTTATTGATATATCTGAGGAGGAGCGCGTTTTCGATTCTAAAGAAAACATATCTAAACGGAAAAGTGTCAGAAAGAAGTGTGTGCTTTTTTATATCGAGTAAAAGCCGTAAGCTTGTAAAATTTTACAAGTGGTTCTTTTGATATGTTCAATGAAACTTTTTTCACGTATTTCTATCTGTAAATTATATTTAAACAAACAATTGTGTATTAATTTAAAACTCAATCTAGAGGTATATATATATCAACATTGTTCCGTTGGAACAAAGAAGGAGCGCACGTAATTTCAGCGCAACGATAAATTTTGCCTCGTACTCGTCGCATGTGTGCGACCGCACGGGCGATCTCAAGAGATCACTTCGTAACGCACACACGCGCGTACGCACACACACACACTCGCACAAAATGCGGCTTGTCGGCGGACTCACCTCCTGCCCGTTCGGGGCAATGACCACGTCCACTTCGTCGAGGTGCTGGCGGTGCTCCGTAACCTCCGCGTGGATCTCTCGGCCGTTGTACGTGAGATACACCTTCTGACCGGGTACCAATCGCGCGCTGGTGACGGATCCGAAGCCGGGACCGATAAGGTCACGGTCCGAGTACTCGGTGCTGGAGCTTGGCGGGCATCCGCCCGGCACAACGTCGAAGCGCACGGAGTACAGTGTCTTCGGTGTGACGGTCTGGCCCGACGACGCGGTCTGCGGCGTCTTCACGGCGTAAATGGCACCGCTGTAATACTTCCCGTCTTCGCCGGGAGCGCACACTCTGGTGCCGATTATGCTACGCTTCGCCAGCCGCTTGCCCGTCGACATTATTCGCAATTTCTGTAGAAAAAACGCGATCGTCTTCGACCGGTGTGTGTGTCTGCTCTCTCTCTCTCTCTCTCTCTCTCTCTGTGTGTGTTTCACAAACGTAAAGATCTCGTTAAATCGCCACTCTCGTCCCCGCGCGCCTCACACTCTCAGAGATATCACACAAGATCGCCGCGTAACTCTTCTTTGCTATACCGAGAGAATCGTCGTTACTCTTGTCGTCGCGTGAAAATTCCCGAACGCATACTTTTCGGTATAATAAAAGACACCGCGAGGCGAATCGCAACACACTCCGCTCTTTAGCCTTCACGTCTGTTTCGTCCACTCGCGCGACACTTTGTTCTGATCAAGTGTTTCGAAAACAAAAAAAAAAAAAAAAACCACAAGCGGTTGTC
>QVOB01013014.1:0-17495 GCA_014839585.1 Pseudomyrmex concolor
ACGCCCCGGATGCATGAATAAAAACAGAAATCTATTAATGCACTCCACGGTGTGCGTGGTTGAACGTAAATATACTCGAAGAGATCGTCAAACAACGTACATTCTGTTCGTTTCTTTTTCTCGGTATCCTGAGACGACAGACTTTTTTGAGTTGAAAAAAACGGCAGCAGGTTGTTAATCGTTATTTTGAACGGAGTCTGTGCGCGACACACGCGATGCTTTTTCGCGCCGTGCATTGTGCGCGCGAGCGTCAGCCGTGATTTGAAGATCGAGGAATCGTGCCAAATCGTCGATCTGTGGTGCTCTCGTCCAAAGGCGCGCCGCGCGAAGCACCAAGTGCGCCGCGCGTACTCAAGATACCGACACACAAAAGGAATTAATGCAACGGAGATTGAGCGAGTGGACTTGGGCGAGATCTTGGCCCTCTCCTTGGAACACTGGGCGCGGCTGTAGGCGCGCAGGGTGTTGAACACTTTGTTGTTTAGTTTCACGTCGAATCCGCCCGTGTCGCCCGTGTGAATACCAGGCGGGAATTGCAACACCCGACATGCGTTTATTCTGGAAGACATCAACATATCGTGCTTCGTAATTATTTGCGAATCTTTTCCCATCTTCTTGTAACCACAGCGCGGAATCGAAGCGTATTCCCTCTCTATGCTCTGCAAAACAAATACGCAGCGTGTTTTTTTTTTTTTTTTTTAACAAATTGCGCGAGATTCTACACACACACACGCTTTCAAGCGCGATATTCACCACAAAACGATCGAAGTCTCTGTTGACATCGTCAACAGTGGGATCTACACTATCCTCGTCCTTAGTTTCTTGGGTAGAGTTCCTGTAATTGCTGTACGAGATATTCACTGAAACACACAGGGAACAATTGGTTTAAAAAAAAAACGTGATTCCTTATGGGAAAAAAAAAAAAAAAATTGCTTGCGAGCTCGTCGTCACCTTTCGCATCGCGGTTGAACTTGTCTTCCGTGCGCTTCAGCATCGTGTTGTACTCGTGGTTGAATTGGGCTTGCAGCAGATACGCGATGACCTCGTCGTTGCCGGTGTCACTCGCGTCGTACGTCTCTCCCGCGTTAATCTCCGATGATTTGCTCACGTTAGTCTCGTCGAAATGCTTCCGCAATTCCCTATGGTCGACGTCAAAAGTGAGAGTGAGAAATTACAGAGAGAAAAAAGTTGAATCAAAACAGTTTCAATCGGAATTCAATTGCCCAAGGTGACATAAAACACTTGAGTGTTCCTGAAACACGACTGTATATACACGCAACATTATGCAACTGTATTGTTGTCGTTTTGCATCGTGCAAATATTGCGTTCTCGCTGATAACGCGTGTGCAAAAAGAAAAAAATGTAAAATTTCGAAAAAGCTCCGTTGTGGCATGAACAACAATTTATTTACCTTTCCTGCATGCTGACAGCCAGTTGCTCCGACGTGATGTCCAGAAGATTAACGGGATTTTCCAGAGGTTGTATCTTGGCCCAAACTTTCGGAGTTGCCATATTGTGTTTTTGTTTTCCTTACAATTAAATACACAATTAAATACAAGAACGAAACGAATGAAATTGCACGATACAAGTACGAACAAGACAAGTGTTTTCGGATTGCTCGACCCGAAAACCTTCTTCGCTGTATTATATATTTGTCGGAGACACACACATTACACACACACACACACACCCCAATGACCGTGTAAATACAATAGCAAGCAGAGAGAAATCTGAGAGCGGGGCCAGGCCCATAAGAACGTATAATCATTTTACCGCCCTGTAAGTCAGCGCACGAGTGGTGCACATTGGCAACTACGTAGCGCCCATGTCTACGAGCGACTTGTCGATGCGTACGCCACGATGTGGACATGGTTCTATTCCGTGATATGTCCCCTACAAGCCGTTCTAGTCTATGTGCTATGTGCACGAGCAACCAATATTCGAAAACAAATATAATTTCTTTTTTTGAAACATGATACCTTCAACATTCCTCGTAAAAAGTTACACATATATATACGTGTGCTATATATTTTAACCACACCAGAAGCAGTATGATGTTACCGCATATATGACAGTCCGCAGTCTGTGAAAAGTGGCACGGAAAAATATACACACACTTTTTTTATATTATATTATATTAAAATAATTACTGTAATGTAAAATCTTACAGGCTTATTTATTTCTCCTATCTTTTATTTACCTAACATTTAAAACAAAACAAAATGCCTACATCAAATGTCTACAACAAAATACTTACATCATCGGAAAAACACATAGAGCCATTCCTACAAATATATTTCCCGAAGTACCGAACCGACGTTAGTTTCCTTCCGCGACCACTACCATTCCTAAAATCCAAAAATTCAATATACTAAGATTTAAAAACTCGGAATTCGACAAAATCTTTCAGACAAAAGTTGTAGATCTCGACGAGATAAAACGAAAAGTTCCTATAGTCCATCACTCTATTCTTAATATTTAAGAATAGAGTGATGGAGTTATAAAGGGTTAATTATTGAGATTTTAAAACGTCGGAATTCGGCAAAATGCTATCATTTTTCTTTTTAATCCTTTTTCATTGCTGAGCACAAATACATTCGGACGCGGTGTAGAAGCGTGCTACATTAAAAACTTAATATCACTATAATTATTAAAGATAATAAAGTAATTACTAAATTATTTCATCTTGTAATATAAGATATTTAAGAAAAGCAATTTTTTGTAAATATTTTAGCAGGCACAGACTGTATATATTTGGAATCTCATTGAGTCAACAACAGAAAGCATTAAAATAACATTAAACATTACATGTATCTATATATATTATATACTAAAGCTTAGAATTAAAATATAAAAATTAAAATGGTCCGTATTCTCATCTTACTTTTAAATTGCTTCGATACATATATATAATGCTGCTTACTCTTTCACTGTCTTTAAAAAATTATTATTTTCGTTTGATACGTTGTTTTGCGATAGAAGATAGGAATAATTGTGTTTGGACAACTGATAGTATTTTCTTTACATTTTTCTGTACATCTCTAAAGCACTACTCCTTTGAAAAAAAACAAAATGTTTCTCATTTGCTTTATTTCGTTTTAATAATATCCCCAAGTTATTTTCCTGAACAACCGAGATAATAGTATTAATGTATATTGTTGTTTTCCAGAACAATATCCCATTCCTACGTTGCCACGTTTACACTTTTATCTGAAATAAAAATTCTATACTTAATGAAAGATATATTGATTATCTCTACATTTTATTTTATATAAAAATCTAAATGTTTATTTAGATTTTAACTTTTATTGCTGCATGTTTATAATATTAATTATTAATTTGATTTAACTAAATAAGTACTTACATAATGTTTTTAATGATTTTTTATATATAAATAAAAGTTTTGAAGATGATTTACACTCTTCTTAAACATGTCAACTAGCTCCTTGCGAAAATTCTTTCCACTCACACAGTAAAGCAGGAAATTTATAGCAAAATTTATTATATATATATATGCAGTTATAAGTACCCAAAAGATGTTGTGCTTAAGTACTTTTAAGTGTCTCATGGCAGCAAAAGTATAAATATCGGATGCATAAACATTATGTCTATTAATGTTCATATAATTACTTTCCCATTCCACCTGTATATATAACATTATATATATATATATATATAAAATATATTAATATGTAATACTTTAGTATTTTATAAAAAATATTAACACTTACGCGAAGAACGTGAGTATTGATTACTGTAACGCAAAAAGGCATATTGAAGAACATAAACGCAAATGAAACAAGGAATAGTTTAGCCTGTGACGTCCAGTTTTGATCATTTCGATTTTCACTATAAGTACTGGACATTGCAGTCAAATTCCTTCTATTGCGGTAACTTTTGTAAATGTTGTATACTATCAGAATATTAAACATCGTTATCCAAATCAGCGGTATGATAATTATTATAACAAATCGACAGACCTGATAAATTACTGAGTTGGATAAATTCACAAATACAAGAAATGCGGAAATGTTTACAAAAAACGATAATATCGTTAGTATGATAATCATAATCTTTGCACGAGCGACAGTACAAAACGACTTACGACGAAGCGGCCACTTAATTGCGATAAATCGCTCGACAGTAAAGACCACCAAAATATAAGCGCTCAGACAAGCCAAAAATCCATATAAAAAATCAAAGAACATCTCGAAAAACGAATTATACTTCATCTTATTTCTCGCTACTAATGTTATTAAAAAACAATTATCGCTGATCGCTAGCGCTCCTAGATAAACGCTAGGTGAAGAGTAACGTAGCTTCGTGCCGAAGAACACGCACGTCGATAGACAGTTGCCTAACAGACCGAACGAAAAAATCAGTATGTAATACTGAAACAATATTTTCTTGAGAACATTTTCCTGTTCTATAATGTAATTCTTCGATAACATTAATTCGTTAAACTTCATCGAACACATTTGATTGTACTTCGGAAAGTGGTAGTATATTCGGTGGTACTCTGGATTATCATCGTCCAGAGTACCATTAGGCAATATAATTTCAATTGCGGATGTATTTTTAGTTACATTGTACCATACCCATTCACAATAACTCAATACTGTTTCGTTGATCATATTCTCGGCGATTGTCATATATTATCTCAAAAAAAACAACACATTCTCCTTATGCATAATGTCCTAAACAAAACATCATAATTGATATTTATAAAATAATTACCGCATTACTTGCGAAACGTACAGACACAAGGTATATTTCGTTTAGGCTGTTTTTTTTTTTTTTTTTTTTTTTTTTTTTTTTTGTTTTTAATACGCCCTTACTATGTTAAGTTTCAAAGAGAAAACGATAATTTATAATATTAAGTGTTTAAATGATAGTAAAACTGTTTTTGATTCTTCTATCTTTGTTACACTTGACTTTCAAACACTAACACATCTTCGAGCTACATGTTCGAAAGCTCAACTACTTCTGCTGTTAAACGCGCGACACATTTGTTTCTTATAGAGTCCGATGCATCAATCAATCTATAGCTTACGACGCTTTTAATAATCACTTGATATGCTGCTGTTTTTTTATAAGTTATTTTTAGCATTAATTTTATATTAAGTGTCAATAGAACTGGTACTGTCAATACACCCACGCAGACATAACATAGTCATTACTCATCTATTGGACATATAAAATTTCATGTAACGTCTAATGAACGTTAATGTATAGATAATGTTATCAAATGTTTAATGTTGTTTTGTGTGTGATACCAATTACCTTAATTGATATTTATAATGGCTATCATTTCTCTTTTTAACTCTTTCATTGCCGAGCTCGAATACATACAACAAACGCGGCTTCACAAAATAAATATCGCGACAATTATTTTAAAAAATTATTAAGTAATACACTGTTTAATAAAATATATAAAATAAGCAATGTTTAAAAATATTTTACCAGAGACGAGCTGTACGTATTTGGTATTTCGTGAAGTCAGCAGTGAAAGGATTAGAATAACATTAAACACGAAATATATATATGTAACTTTTCCGGAGCTGCCGAGATAATAATATATTTCATTGTTTTTCAAGAAAACATCCCACTTCTTCTACGCACGTTGTTACACACTTTTTTCTGAAATTAAAATTTTATGATTAATGAAAGATATATATATTTGATTCTCTCTAAATTTTATTTTATATATAAAAAACTCAAGTTTTTTCACTAATTTATTTGCAAAACCAGTACTTAGATGTATGATATTAATTTTTATTAAATAATTAACCACTTACGACTTGTTTGCAATGATTTGATATGTGTACATAAAAGTTCTCAAGGTGATTAACACTCTTCTTAATTATGCCAACTAGCTCCTCACGAAAAGTCTTCCCGCTCAAACAGTAAAGCAAAAAATTTATACTGAAATTTATTAAATATATATGTTCGGCTATCCTATTCCACAAGTAGAACTGACGTATCCTCTTCATTCGTCTTATCGAGCTCAAAGACGTGATAGCAATAATTGTATGAACATTTATATTAATGTTTCGTACAATATCATCAGTAGTAATGTTTTGCAGAATACCATCAATATTATCATCAGTAATATCAGAAGCGTCATACACCTATATGGCATTTAAAAATATAAAAATTATAAAAATATATTACTATGTTAATAGTTCGGTATTTAATAATTTATTATAATTTATTCTAATTACGTACGTAAAGAGGAAAAAACATCATGCTTAAAACGCACGCGGGCATATTGGTGCATATAAATGCACATGGGACAAGTAATATTTTAGCCTGTGACATCCAGTTCTCGTAATTTGGATTTTCATTGGAAATGATGGAATTTGCAGTCATATTTCTTCGATCGCGACAAGTCTTGTATATGTTGTATGTTATCAGAATATTGAGGATAACTATTACAATCAGCGGTATGATCAGTAGTATAAAAACTTGAAATATCTTATAAATCGCTAAGTCGGGACTCAATTTCCATAGAAAAGGCATGTTTACGAGAGTCAGTAATATCGTTGATATGAAGATTATAATCTTTGCACGAACCACAATGAAAAAAAACTTATGACGAAGCGGCCACTTAATTGCGACGTATCGCTCGACAGTGAAGAATATCACGAACCACGCGCTCCAACAACCACAGAGATTTTGTAAAACGAGATGGAACTTCCAGTACCAATCACTAGGATATATTGGTTCAAGGTAATATCCGGCAGCTACTAACAAATAACAATTATCGCTTATAGCCAGCGCGCCCAGGTAAACGCTCGCTGAAGAGTAACGTAGCTTCGTGCCGAACAACACGCATATCGATAAAAAGTTGCTTAGCAGGCCCAACGAAACAAGCAGTACGTCATACGGAAAAATATTTTCATAGAAAGCGTATGATTTATTCTGTGTTGTGACATTACGTATCTCCAGGAACAATTCGAAAAACGTCGTCATACACGTTTGGTTGTACTCCGGAAAATCGACTTCGTGTTCATCATTCGATATAATTTCAACTGCGAAAAACGTTGTGTTTTTCTCCTCTCTCTCAGTTATATTATACCACACTCGTTCACAATAACTGTTCGACAATGTGTTGTTTATCATTTTCTCGATTTAGAATTGTTTGTTAAATATCATCTAAAAAAAAAATCACAAACTTGCATCGTGCACGATACCTTAGAAAAAAAATCATAATCGGTGTGTTTTCATCAAATAAATAATTTATGTATCCTCGCGAGACGCGTACAGACACAAGTTATATTTTTATTTTAGACCGTTTTTTTTTTGTTTAGATTTAATTAACGTTTTTTTGTGATTCTTGTATCTTTGTTGTACACTTGAATTTCAAACTATACTGACACGTATGTTTTCGTACTGCACCGTTCGAATGCTCAACTATTTCTGCTGGAGAGGAAAAAGAAGAGAGAGACACAACCCGTTTTTTCCAAGATATTCGATGAATCATCATTAGCTCTTGCGCACAATCAAAGCTAAATATAACTAATAGAACAAGTTTGGATTGATGTACGCTTTGATTGTCTCTATCATTCTGTTTTAATTAAAACAATGGAAAATTGGTATCGCAGGCGGAGCTGAAATCGTTTTTGAAGTACACGCATGCGTTACTATAACAATTCGTGCAGGGAAATATGTTCGTATTTATTCAAATATCTTATAGAATACGAGAATGAAAAATGTAAAAAACTTGTACAAAAATCATATAAAAATTTGAGACGTATACTAATTCAATGTCGAGAAAGAACTGTTTAAGAGCCCGAACTTCTAAACCCATCAGGAAATGTGGAGCCGATGCTCGTGCGTGTAATACCGGTTTTTGCGATTAAATGATTTGCCGGTTGCAAAATTTCAAAGTCGAAGAAGTGTCTTATAAGGCCCGAAATCGTTCCAAAACTTTGTCAAGAATTTTGTAAAACTATTGCTCGCGCGTACAGAATGTGATTTTTTTGAAAATTCTGTATCAGCTTTGGAAGTGTTTGAACTCTTGACAGGGGACGTTGCACGCGCGCACACAATTAAATGACATAGGGTATATTATAAAACTTTACGTGTTGTGGTATTAGAACGAATTTTAATAAAATGTTTATCAAATGGAATTATTGTTTAGTGAACAAATAAAAATTAAACATGTAGTTTTCATATTTAAACAATCGTTTAAATTTTGATCGACAGATAATAGGAACCACTGTCAGTAATAGGGTCTTTTAGAATTTTACGCTTCAAGAGAGTGAAAAAAGTAATTAATACCCAAAATTACATATACGATGGAACACAATATTAAAGCCAATATTACACATGTAATAATTGAAATACATTATTATTACTCATATATCAATATATATATATATATTTAAATTCTAAATTTAATGCAATTATCTGCCAAAATAACAAAAAATAAATTTTAATAATTATATATAATTATTAAAATACGTCTGACAAAAAGTAGTTGCAGTACGGACTCAAACCGAGTTAGTACCGTCTTTGCCTCGCGTAGTTTCCACATCCACTTTCGTGGATGTTTGGCGCTGAAAGCAGAGACCGAGAACGTTGTAAGAAACTACAACGAGGTGACCCGCTCTGGCCTCGTATCTGTAGTTTCCGGAAAACGCGTCCCTCTAGCGGCAAGTGCGTAAAACGCATTAGATTCGAATTCTTCAACGGATGTTTTACCGAACTTTTGTTGACGCTTCGTGTGTTGAAAAACTGATGTAAACTATTACCTCTTGATTAAGGAAAACGTCCTCCGTCGAACGTGAAAATTTATAATAAAATCTAGATTTCAACGATTTACGCACGCGAGTAATTTTACAAAATGAGTGACGCACGTGCTTTGAAGAAGGATAAAAATCAGCATATACAAGTTTTTGTGCGCGTCAGGTGAGCGAGTTGTTACAACGCTTGTGTGAAACAAATGGGAATTCTGTGTGTGTATATCCTCACAGAAACGTGTTTAACTTTTGACTACATCGTTATAAGACATCTTCTTGTATTTTCTCGCTGATTGAATCCCGAGTTTTTTTTAGAGTAAAAAACTTAGAAGCTATTGTTTATCGAAGTAGTCGCGGTGTTGAATTTTTTTTTTTTTTGAGAAAATAAATTGCAATCTTTTTAACGTTTCGATCGTTTTATTATTTTAACTTGTTCATTTTGACTTTCTTGACTTTTTTTATTCAAACCACCTGTTGACTCTTGTATTCTTTTAAATTTATATCGCGATAAACAAGTATTTTCTTGATTACAAAGCAATTTCTCTCTTTGTTGTTTCTCGTCGACTTTATAACGGCTGACAAAAGGTCACGGCGTTCAACCGGTGAACAATAAGCTTTTAAGTTTTTTTACTCTCTTGAATTTATTTATTTAAGATTGAGTTTTCTTTGTATCAAATCAAGATTTGTTTTTATTTACATTGCTGTTTATTTTTTTTTTTTTTAACAGGCCGATAAACAGCAGTGAAAAGATTGGGAAATCTTGTTCAGTAGTGGAAATACCATCAAGTAAGGAAATATTGGTACACGAAAAAGGTAGTCATTCAAAAAAATTTACCTTTGACAAAACATTTGGACCTTCCTCAAAACAGGTACATATAAATGTATATTTGTTTTCTAAAAACAATCTTTTTTTTTCTTGCTCTGTTTTGTTCTCTTTTTCTCTTTCATGAAATACACAATTAAAGATTAGGAAATCTATTCGTTCACAAAAATTTATCTTTGACAAAATATTTGGGCCTTCTTCAAAACAGGTATATATAGCATTTAATAGCACAGATATATATATATATAGCATATATCTGTAGCATTTTCAATTTTGTTTGTATCTTCTTTGACTATTTTATATGTCAATCTGTTTTACAGATTGATGTTTATAATGCAGTCGTTAGTCCATTACTTGAGGAAGTATTGGCTGGTTATAATTGTACAGTTTTTGCTTATGGTCAAACTGGAACTGGGAAAACATTTACTATGGAAGGTGTTAACAATGATCCAACATTACATTGGCAAAGTGTAAGTAAGCTGTATTTTATAAAATAGTCTTTTTTTTTTATTTTTAATAAAAACAGCATGTAAGACTTCTTGAATATTTATGTTTGTCACATGTAAATATTCATGAAATCCTGTAACATAGAGAAAATAACACACAGATAGAAAATAGTAGTCATAGTTATAACAAAAAGATAAATGTATGATGTAGGATTCATTAGCTGGAATTATACCTCGCGCATTCAGTCACTTGTTTGATGAATTACGTACATTGGAAGTGGAGGAATACACAGTACGAGTTAGCTTTCTTGAATTATATAACGAAGAATTGTTTGACTTGCTGTCATCTAATCATGATACATCTAAACTAAGGTAATATCATACAAATGTGTATATACTGCAACTTTATACAATATTAAAACTTGTAAATAAGAGATGTCTGTGCTTTTACAGACTATATGAGGATGCCAATAGAAAAGGTTCAGTAATTATTCACGGATTAGAGGAGATCACTGTGCACAACAAAAATGAAGTTTATAAAATTTTGGAGAAAGGGTCGGAAAAAAGACAAACGGCCGCAACTTTGATGAACGCTCATTCGAGGTTGTTGCCTTATATTATTTTTCATTTGTCTGTTTTTTTTTAATGTCGCATCTTACGCTTACCCAACAATATTATATATTTTCAGTCGTTCTCACACAGTATTTTCAATTACCATTCACATAAAAGAAAATAACGTAGACGGAGAAGAACTTCTGAAAACCGGAAAGTTAAATCTGGTGGATTTAGCTGGGAGTGAGAACATCGGGAGATCCGGCGCGGTTGACAAGAGAGCGAAGGAAGCGGGCAATATCAACCAATCGCTGTTGACTCTTGGCAGAGTTATAACATCGCTCGTTGAAAGAGCTCCTCATGTGCCGTATCGGTAATATACGAGAGAACCAGCATTCACATCAAAGTTTAGAGTCCAAGAGTTGCGCTAAATGCTGTATCTTTGTTTCTCGTTAAATATGAGATAATGATGCTTCAAAGCATTCATGGCACAACTCTGACTCTACTCAACAATCTTATAACTGACAATCGACTAACTTTTATAAAATTTGACAGGGAATCGAAATTAACGAGACTTCTGCAAGACTCGTTAGGTGGGCGCACGAAAACTTCAATTATTGCAACGGTGTCTCCGGCAAGCGCGAATTACGAAGAAACAATGTCAACGTTGGATTATGCTCATCGTGCTAAAAACATTACAAATCGTCCTGAAATCAATCAGAAACTATCTAAGAAGGCGCTTCTTAAGGAATACACGGAGGAGATTGAAAGACTCAGAAGGGACCTGTTAGCTGCGCACGAACGAAATGGTGTGTATTTAGCGCACGAAAATTACAACGAGATGATATCATTAATTGAGAATCAAACCAAGGAGATTGGTGAAAAAATAAATCACATCAAAGTACTTCAGGAAACAATGGAAACTAAAGAGGTATATTTGTTTAATCATGCATTTGTAACAGAGCAAAAATGTACAATGTTGTGATAATTTGTTTGTTTTTTTTTTCAGCAAATATTCACCGATTTACAAGCGCAACATAACGAGCAAACTAATCAATTGCACGAGACAAAAGAAAAATTAGAAACTACCACACACGCGTTGAGGTCAACCACTGAACTGTTGCAAAAAATAGAACGTGAGAAAGAGGAACAAAGCCACTTGGTGGAGAAACACGTTCTCACAGAAAAACAGCTTTTGTCACAAGCACAAACACTTCTGAGTGTCGCCGACGTAGCTACGACCGACATAAATAAGCTTCACGATAAGATTTCTCACAAGAGGTATATTAAAGATTTTATATGGATATTTTTTTTTTTTTTTTTTTTTATTTTGTGTGCCATGTTATTATTTTTAATTGTAACACGAATCTCTCTAGGCAATTGGAACAAGAAAATGAACATCTGAGTCATCAGTTTCGAGTTAATGTCGCCCAGCAATTTCAAAAAATGGAAACTAACGTTACAGAGTTCACGCAGACGCAAGTGCAATCTTTTGCTTGTATAAAAAATAACATCGGTAAAAACAAAAATTATTGTGCGTTTAAATATGAATATATATACATATATTACGCTGATTATATAAATTTCATCACTTTTACAGGCGCATATGTAACTTCGTCGAAAAAAGAAATAAACTCAATGATCGGTTTTATAATAGATAACATCGTTACAAAAGGAAAATCAGCGATAGATGAGTTCAAAAACAATTTACATAACTCGGTATGTTACGCGTAAATTTTAAGAATAAAGTTACCGGAGTGTGTTAATGATTCAACAGAATGTGTGTGCTAATGTTTTCTTGTTTTAGTACGAACAGCACCGACAGAACCTGAACGCTGAAATGGAACAGTTTACCGGCGTGATTGACGACGAACGCAAATTTTTAAATGACACGGTGATAAGTCAGAAATCTGAAATAAATAACGCGATAGAAGCTAATAATTCGAAAATTGCCGATAATTTACGTCGTTTAAACGAGGACGTGTGTCGGAAGTTCGATGACTTACTGGCGCACGTGAACGTATCAATGGCGCATCTTACGGATTGCAGATTGCGAGAGCGTGATAATTTGCACAAAAGTATAACCGAAATAAAAGAAAACATACAGGCAGAGTCCGTAAAGGATGCCAAAATTATGGAGGAAAAAGAAAAGCTTGAAGGAAAGCTCCAAACTTTTAAAACTGTAATTAATTAATAAACATTTGTTATATTCCGACATTTTTTTTTTTTTTTTTTTTTTTTTAATATTTTAACACCCATGTTACAAAGCACATATTTCTTTCTTCTAGGCGTTCGAAGATATACGAACACAATACGAAGACATGCAATTGCACTTTAACAGGTTTAATGAAAACATAAACAACAATTATTCCACAAAGTGCGCGACTGTAAGCCGTGTCAATCAATTGTGTGACGGTGTGACTAAAAACAGCGGCGACAATTACGATAAAGCTGTTGAAAGAAATGAGACGTTGCAGGACGAAATACAGAATGACATCGGCAGACTCAGAAGTGACGTTCAATCTGGTATGGAAGAGGTAAGAGTTCCTTATTTTTTTTTTTTTTTTTTTTTTTTTTTTTTTTTTTATGTATATAATTTCTCTTCTTTTTTTAGAATTGGACCTTGGCAGAACGGATACTGGTAAACAGCCGCGAGCTGATCGACAATCTTGAAATCAATGTAAATAATCGATGCGAGGTGTTAACGGAGAAGAAAGAGTATATCGAAAATTACGTACAACAATGGGGACAGAAGCTCGAACAATGCGATTCTTCCTGCGCTCAATCTCTCAATGTAAGTTCATCTCATCAAAACTATTTGTTTGTACATGGACAAGAAAAAACATTGTTTTTCTATTACTTTGAGAAATGTGATTTATCAGCTTTGTCTGCAAATAGACTATTTTTTTTTTTTTTTTTTTTTTTTTAGAAGACTCGTCTCTTTGCTATTTACAACTGTTCTGTGTTTTGTAGAATATCGGCAACATAATAGTAGAGGGAAGTAACGAGCACAACAAGCATTTGGAAGATCTAGGTAAAATAAATCTGCAACTATCCACGGACTTAAGCAACAAAATCGACAGCCAACACGAACACACGCTGGATTGGAATGACAAGACACTCGCGCAAATGCTTGCGATACAAGACAAAATTGGAAAATTCTTTAATGAGGATCTACGGCGTGACACTCCAACAGGTCAATTGCTTAGTTTTGAAAAAAGTCTATTGGGTCATTAAATATGAAACTTTTGACAAATACATATTGCAGTCATGTTTCTTAATATTAAGATACAAGAACAGCAGAGGAATGCCATTTCTCACGTCATTTCTTATTGAGTTGAACTTGAAACAATACCTAATGTATGCATGTTGTGTTTAAAAACAGCTTTGAATTAAATGCTTGTTTTTCAGGTTTGACACCCGCGAGGAAAGAATATAAGTATCCCAGAACACTTATTACAACCTCGCCACATGAGAGAATTATCCAGAGGTTCAGAGAATTGAGAAAAAATTAATTACGAAGTAATTTATATGGACATCAATTTACATACTTAATTAAGATGGTAACATTCTAAAAAAACATAAAAACCCAAGTCGTGAAAACCTAAAACGAGGATTTGCTTAAATACATATTGTGCTTTTGCAGGATACAGCGTTGGTCGGTGTAACAACGCGCCACAAAAAAAAAAAAAACAAAACAGACACTGCCCAGACAAATTTTAAATCTTCTAACTGTTTGCAATTAACACTAGAAATTACAAATTAGAAATTAGTAGAAATTACAAATTAGATATGTATATAATCGATAAATGTGTGTATAATCGTTTTTCTAAAGAAAAATATACAAATTTTTTTAAAGAAACATGCTTGTAACAGAGATATTGATGAAATTTTGAAACCAAGACCCACTTCTACGTACACGCAGGATTGTTTTACAACCGATAGGTCGCGATATATACGCGTTTTTATTTTTTTCATTATCAAGATTGTTGCTTTGCACAGTTTCTGGCTCGACTATCCGTAACGCACGTCGACGACGATACAAATACCGCTCTTTTTATCATCTTTTGATATCGGACTACATATACTATCGGTTACTGTAATATCAACAAAAATTTTGAGCAAAAAGATTCGTAAAAAACTACAGGTGAATCAATAAATTTGTCAAAGTGACTTCTATTTTTTTTTTTTTTTATCCAATTTATTCTTATATAAAATATTTTAATAAAAACGTGATCTTTGTTTGTAACTGTTATGTGTAAAAGGTCGAATCGAATTATTAAAACCAATCGAATCGTTTGAAATTGTCGGAAACTATAATTTTTACTCGCGAAGAAACGTACTTGTCAATCAACTATTATTTAATCGCTTGTATACGCACATGGAATTGCGAGAAGAAATTAAACAGAGACACGTGTCGCGTCAATAACAAAACTTGCGATGAGGGTGGAAAGGAACACGCTCTAATTGTTATTAATTTATTCCAGTAAATCTAATACATACACAAACGCGATTTGTTTCTTTTTTTTTTCTTTTTTTTTTTTAATAATATACCATTCACTCTCCATCAGTTTGTTTTTCTCATCAAAAATTGTCACCTTTCAAATTCCATAGCTAAAATCTAAAAACTAATCTTAGAAACTTAGCTATGCCAAAAGCACCGTTTTGGCAAGAATTTTTACTTAACGAAAGAAGTAAGATCGAATCTAAGTGTTGTGAAATGGGGGGAGAGGGGGAGGGAAGGAAAAGAGGAGGGGGGGTTAGAAAAGACTGAACAATACGTATGTAAGGATGTCGTCATTTTTCTTGATTTTTCTTTTATCTGTTGTCGCAAATGCGCAATCCACTCTTCAAGTAATGCATGGGGCAAAGGCTGGTGTCTATCTCTCTCTCTCTATCTCTCTCTTTCTCTCAATTTACAAATCTAGTATGAATCGTGTGATTACCACAGATGGCTTTTTTTTTTTTTTATAAATACGATGACAATATGTACAAATATCATTGACGTTGTGTTGTTGTAAATGTGTCGCAGTAAAAACGCGTTCACTAAAGTAAATTTTTGCGTACACTTACCGACGAGTATGCTTGCTAAATATATATATATATATATACATATATATATATATTTGCGAGCAAATGTATCGGATTTATTAGTTATTCATTCTCGAATTTCTGACGTGTGCTTTACTGCAACTGGTTTTCTTTTTTTTTTTTTTTTACTGCAACATTTATATACGCGGAGTAAACACAGCTTTTCTGCACACTCGTTCTCCGAGAACGAATGTCAAAATGCATATCTCGATACGCGTTCTTGTCCTCGAACAAGGTGTCAAAAGAAAAAAAAAAAAAAAAATCCGGCAAGTCTGTTAATGAAACAAGAAAACCGCCGCATTTGAAGGAAATAAAAACGAATCTCAACAAGCAAGTCGAACTCAAATTCTCTTCAGTTCAATTAATTTTTCTTTTCTCATCGAAAGTTTTTTCTCCGATGCTCCACAATCGCCGAATATTAAAAAAAAACAAAAAAAAAAAACATACAAAACTTAATAAAAACGTAAGAAATTTCCGCGTAGCGTCGGAAATTACACAACCCATGCATTACGCTGGTGCATCACGCACTAGAAAATTCTCTCTCTCTCTCTCTCGACCGCATGTCCGAATGTGTCAGTCTTGTCCCAAAAGTGATTGTGGTTTTCGTTTCATCGCTGCGTTGTTTCGAACGTTGGCTTCCCCGAACGTGTGAACAATTTCGGAATGGAATCGTCGCAGGCCTTTACACAAGTTAACTGTGGGATGTTCTCGAATTCATCGCTTGCGCGTATAACTCTATTGTCGAAAATTATTATTTTCTTATATTCCTGAATAAATTACAAGAGTGTGACAGACTGTGTTTGAAAATCGCGCGGCGCTTGAAAGCGCGCCCTCAAGGAGCGACGAGATAATGAAAAAAATATGCGTTTAACGACTAAAACGTCTTAAATAGACTTAAGTAAATGGGTTCCTTTTTTTTTGTTTGCTACTACACCTGCAAATGCTAAATACGTGTGTGTGTGTGTGTGTGTGTGGGTAGAAATCAAATCCTTAAAAGACGCTTATAAGAAAATAAATCTAATCGCCTCCGTTTCGCGGAAACGCGCATCCATCGTATATAAATACAAAGAACATGTGAAACCTTTGAGAATCTATAAATGTGCCAAATGTACACGTAATAAATACACCAAGTAATGCTGCTCGATTGGTTTTGTAAAATATTACGTTCATTTTATCTTGAGAGAGAGTCTCTCTCTCTCTCCGTATTTTTTTTTTTTTTTTCTAGAAAAAATTAAGCTAAAAATTGTAATTTACGAAAAATAATGTTACAGCGCAAACGATTCTCGTGGAACAGTTCAGTTTGCGCTATTTTGTGTCCGTGTTTGAGCCACTGCGTCGCAACACTTAGCATTCAGGCTGTAACGTAAAACGACATTTTTGTTCTTTTTTGTTATTTGCAACTTGGAGATTATTCGCGTAATTAATAGATTGTGTTATAAAAGTTTATTACTTTCTGCTTTTTACTATCAACAAACCTGTGAAACCTTGCGGCGGTTGCCCCGGTACTGAGTATTGTGGTCGAAAGTTTCCGAAATTGGCGGCGCCCGCGAACGTGGCCGGCAACTGTCCCCCAGAGAAACCGGCCGGGAATTGTTGCGCCAGCAGGGCGGCCTGTCCGGTCTGCGAACTGCTCCCACCAGGAGCCGTTGCCGCCAGTCGACTCAGTATCGATCTCTCGGACATCTGAAGTCTCTGGGCGACCGGCGGTATACGAGCTAAAGTCGCTGGCAACCGACTCACGTCCGACTTCATATCGGACAACAGTTCTTCCAATTGATTCAGCACCTGCGAGATTGATTTAAAACGCGATTCGAATAACCGAGCACTCTCTATCAA
>QVOB01013016.1:0-13463 GCA_014839585.1 Pseudomyrmex concolor
GCAAATGGAGCGGAGTTATCGCTCGTGCAACAGATGGCTAGATTTGATCTCGTACCGCTGAGTCCGTCATGTGATACGGTTCGCCTCCGCACGCATATGATTGTATTTAATTCGATATCAAAGTAAAGTCCTTCCAGCGGAACACGAAAATTGATGTTTTTCTTTTTTTCATTGCAAGACTTCACAACAGAGCTCGAACTTCGCGCTACTGTGTATTTAAAAAACTATTCACTTCTGTCGTGTTCGAGGCGAAGTACGACCGTCAATCAATTTCGCTCAATTATTTCTTCCGTTTCGTTTCAAATTGCGTTATCGCGGAATCGATGAAGTCACGACGATGCCCCATATAATTGCAGAGAGTTCCGCGATCTCAGGCGCGATCGATCGGTGACGAAAGCGAACGAGACGTAACTTGAGGAGATGATTTACGTCACGACCTTTCTCTCCCGGCTCGATCGTATTGATGGATCTCCCCCTCCCCTCTCTCCGCCGACTTTCTTCGCTTTCATGACGGGGCAAGGATATTCGTGCGGAATGAGGGAGCGGCGCGCTGCAGCCGAGAGAGAGGACAACGACATTGAATGTCGTCGTGACCATGACTCGACGTCGTTGCAATTACGATCGAGTCTTCAGTCAGCCGGCCAGTCACCCAGTCCTTTTCTTTTCTCCTCTTCTGTTTTCTCTCTTTTCCTTCCCCTTTTTTCTCTCTCTCTCTCTCTCTCTCTCTCTCTTACGTCGCATCCACTTTGGCGCGGCGGACGACGAATGAGCGCGCGGCGTGACCACGAAGAGCACGAAGATATGACGATGAAGAGCACGAAGATGACGGGCGGGACGGACAGAGGGCGGTCGAGATTGACCTTCGTGGCGAGACTGACCTTCAGCAATGATGGTATCAGGCGAGTCAATCGGGAACATGAAATGTCAGTACGTATCGAGATGATATTCGCCAACGATCATAACGGTTATTCCGTAGTTCTTTTTTTTTTCCGCTCGACGATTTATGGCAGATCTCTATCGCGCGGCGGTTCACAGCGAGAGAGAATATTTCATTAGTCACATTATGCAACACATACACACACACACACACACACACACAATCTGATTGTGAAAATCTTGGTCGGAGGCAGAGGTTGAGACATGAAACTTGAAATATTTGTATTAAGTTCAAGGTAATCACGGCGATGTTCTCGTTGCAATTACGTAACTAGCAGTCATTTCTCAGCAATAAACTGAAGCGCGCCGCATTGTTACAATGAAGCGTATCTCGTGTAATTGCGTCGAGAGAGGAAACTTCAAAACGTTTCTGTTTAATGAGAGAAGAGAAACATTTCGATGAAATAAACATCAGTAATACGTAACCGTCCCTTGTAAAAAAATATATTTACAAGCTTTAGGATGTGTGTGAGAAGGAACTTTAGAATAAAAAAAAAAAAAAAAAAACGTATCAAACTCTCACAAAGAGAAGGTGAGAATCAGAGAAGAAAAAGAAGAAGAGAGAATTAAAACCTGTAAATCTCCGCGCGCCGTATCAATCGTGAAATCCGCCGTAGTCGGAAGCGACGACACGGCCGGTGACCCCATCGGCATATCGCTCCGATCTCCGCTTTCGCCTTCGCAGTTTCTCGCAATGGCCAATATCGACGAAGACGATTCATTCGCCCTTCGCGTTTCATTTTCGACGAGGCGAAGATACCTGTTGGTATCATCGCGCGCGGATATTTCGCGCGCCTGTAATCTCGAGCGTATTCACCACGTGTTGCGAGTGTTGCAATTTCGAAAGAGACTTCCAGAATGCAAAACAGAAGAAGAAAGTAGAAGAAGAGAAGAGACAAGAGGAAACGAGAAATGAAGAGCAGTAGAGCAATATATAGGCGCGTGATATTTACGCGCGCAAAGACGGCAACACAAAATCGCTCGATGAGGGCTGCTTCCCGGGAGCACTTCACCACGGCACGGTCTGACGTACCGGGAAATCGGCGGTGGCCTGGGTAATAGGGAAACAGTTTCTCTCCCTCTTGCAACTTCCCTCGCTCGCAGAAACGTATCCGCGGCGGAGCGGCGCACGAGAGGCGATACATAAAACCGCCGCACGTAAACCTTTTACGGATTCCGGAGCGCTTTCGCTGATGGAGACTTTGAGCCGTCGGCTTCCGCTTCCGCCGCTGTGGTACGTCTTATCCTACTGTGACCGCGAACCCGCGCATCCTGATTTTCTTCAAGACCAGATATATCTCCGCGAACGCAAGAAGAAGCGAACGTCAATGAACGAATGTGAGCGAAACTCTTCTCCCAGGGAAGAGAGATCGACAACTTTTGTGCGCCGATGTTGAAGTCGCGAAGCGTGTAATTGAATGCGCAGATTCCGTTTTAGCGCGATACCGAACGTCGTCTCCCCTCCCTCTTCTCCTCAGAAAATGATTAACTTTATGGGGATTCTTACGCGAGGATGACTGACATTTCGCGAGGAGGAGAGATCGTAAAAAACGAATCAGTCGCGCAGGCGGCATCGGAGTTAAAGGGTTGCATAAGTTGTATTACAGAGCGGTGTTTCCGCGGAAATGACGACGCGGGTGGTGACATTTTAAAAACGTGAGAACACCAGCGACGATGAGACACACTCTCTCACGAAACATTGTTCTAACTGCTTTACTGTAATTATATTACGGTACTGTTCGACGTTTTTAAGTATTAAGTCTTTTTAATTGCGGCAGTTTTGCCGCACAGTTTACCTTACTTCAATACAAAAGCGCCCGGGAAAAAATAAAAATCGGCCTTATTGCATTTTTTTTGTCGCATTTTTTGCCAAAAAACAAATAACGTATTAACATGTGCAGATAATGGGAATTACAACGAGATTGATAAATTGATTGCAAATCGTTTCGAAGCGAAACCAGTTTGAAAATAGACACGAGATGTGCTCGCGACGCATTGCTCAGATCGTATCCATTGCCAAGCCGAACGTGGATTGATGACACCGATAATATCGCTTTGATACAGTTTTTTTTATATCATATCCGGAAGAGCAATCTCAATTCATGGCGAATTAAAATTCTTTTCTGTCTAATTAACTTTAAAACGTCGTGAATGAAACGTTCGAGATCTTGTATCTATCGAATTGCGAACGACTTTATTTGCGACGGCGCTTCGTATAGATGCGATCTAAACGTTTTATCAGTTCCGGACGTGGAACTCGTTTTACGGTTTTTGTATCTTTCAAGGAAACGATCTTTTTTCAAAAGTATTGTGTCTTTTATTGCCCGCGTATGACACAAACACTTGCGGTTTCGTGCGGCAAATTACCGCCGAGAGGCGAAGAAATGCGCGCGATCGCTTTTACGAGATACGATTCGTTACATCTAGAAAGTTGCGAATTTTTTTCCATCAAGTGCTTGTATCTCACGCATAGAAAATCACATGCATAAAACACTTTAGTTTTATTAGCTTAATTAAAGCAGAATATTCATAACGAAGTAATTATTTTTTGTTGTTTTCTATATCTTCGTTTCTATAAGAAAAATAAAAGATGCGTTTCTTTCTCGCAAAACCAAATTATTGTTTTGCTTTTAATTACGCACATTTGCTTTTATTACGGCACAAATATGCAGTAGCATTATAAGCGGTAATGAATTCTCGTCTCATCATGTCGAAACGTGATTTACGATCGCGTCTAAATGATTATAATTGAAATTTAATCTCTCTGCAATTTTCTAACAGGTGGTGGAAGAAGGGAGGAGGTTTACCTTTTTGCTAATCTCTTTCCTCTCTCCTTTGCTTTTTCTTTTTACCTCTTCGCTACAAGCAAACTGTAAAACATCGTTCGATCTGCGCGATGCTCGAATTGCCGCCCTCCGGTTTCTTTTTCGCGGCGTTATGGACTAGCGCGAGGGGTGCAAGCGCTCGTTAACCCGACCAAGCTGACTTTTATGATGGCGGCAAAATTTCTTCCCGACACCGGAAGATTCTATTCTCTCTCTCTCTCTCTCTTTCTTTCTCAGCGCAATGCGCAGCTTCTTTTGAACACAAGAGTTCTCTTATCCCTTAGCGCATCTGCGTACTTTACTTCGGGCCCGATATGTTCCCTTTTACGAGGCCGCCCTTAGTTTCTATCGCGCTAAGGCGCCTTCTTCTTCTACATTTTAACTGCACCGCCTGGATACTCTAGGCGGACTTCGATGGAAAGCCGGATCGTTAAAAGCACGAACGATCGATGATCGTTCCTGCTATTATATTTTCCTGCGAGTAATTTTACGCCGCGTCCGTTGAGACCGCGAAACAAATCGCTTCATCCACCTTCACTATCGTTGCGCTTATACGAGAATCGTTTTAAGAGCGAGTCAAACACAAGTACATGTGGATATACTTGTGTTTGACTCGCTCTTTGATATAAAAAAATATATCCGTTTGATATAAAAAAAAAAATCGAATTGCACAATAATAAATTACTCGTGATATAAATTAAAAGACTACAATATCAGCATGCGTAGATCAGGAAATTAAAATATATGTGACGCTCGATTTTATTTTATAATCTTTCAAACACACGCGCACTTTCGGTGCACGCGACACAATTAAATGCCACACGTCACAGCGGGAAAATGTATGCCTCACGGCGCAGACTTCAACATGTATTACGTAACATTATTATATTGCTCTCACCACTACGCACCAATGCTTCTGTGGTGGTGGTGGAAAGCGCGTGAACACGCGAAGCGCCTCGCGGCGCAGCGGAGCATCGAGCCCTTCTTCTTGGTGAAGAAGCGCACGAACAAATTGCATTAACAGAAACGCGCGCCTTCGTCCCACGCGCGTTCGGTCCGGTGCTCTTTCATCGCGTACCCCCGGTGCTCTCTAAATGTCGATCGTCGGCGTTGAGTTTTTAGCGCTAATCGCGGTAGACCGGACGAGAACGATCACTGGGATTCGCCGGCCGTTGTTCGGTCATTGTATCTTCATTCGCGGATAATTCCGCGTATACTTCTTTTGCCTCGGGACACTTCAATCTACCTTCGGTGCGCGCGGTGCACAGGTCGAGTAACCATAGATTCCGTCGTGAATTGATCGCTGTTCCTGGCGCACGACTTACATAATTCGCGCAGGAGGAGTTTAGGCACGAGCGATTCTCTGATTACCCATTACAATGAAATTATTGTAAATTGTAGATAAATTGCTAACTAACGTCTTTTATTAAGACATGAGAAACGTAACGTTGTACAACGGCGTCCGAACAGAAAGAAAAATGATCGGCCGGCCGATGATAATTAATTTTGTGAATCATAAATCATCCGGTTTACTTATGTCTTTGTGTTGTAAGTACAACAAAAGATTAACAAGATTAACAAGAAGGTAACAGTTTCTTTTACGATCAATTCTTTCGGATGATAGAAGAAAAAATAAATGAAAAAACGTGTGTTTTATCACCAAGGATTACGCCGAGAGAGTCGTGACGAAGTCGCGCTCCCTTCGTCGTCGTGTATAGGTCGTTGTTGTGTTTGTACGTTGACCTTAACGGTGCAGGACAGGCCTCGCCACCCACCGTTTCTCTCGGCGAGGCGCATATGAGGAAAACACTCTCGCCGACTCGTTTTATGCGAACCCCTCTCACTTTCCGTATTTGCATGACCGTACGAATTTGTCTTTTTTCTCTTTTTTTTTCTCACCGCCACTCACGCCAACGAGGCGTCTGAGTGTGATCTCTCCATTACGACGTCGCTTTCCGTGCGCGGGTTAACGCTTCTATAACCCCCTCCGACAAGGTGTAATTTCGCGCCGCGCTATTATC
Organism: Pseudomyrmex concolor; assembly: GCA_014839585.1. Lineage (NCBI taxonomy): Eukaryota > Metazoa > Arthropoda > Insecta > Hymenoptera > Formicidae > Pseudomyrmex > Pseudomyrmex concolor. The sequence goes on from QVOB01013016.1 coordinate 5,783, forward strand.
CGAATATCAGAATGCGTCGTGGAACTAATCGACCCTACGGCGCGATCGCATCAGGAAAGAATGTGTGGAAACCGTGAGAGAATCATGACTACGCGAGATTATAATAAATGTGGTTTTACACCAGATAACAGTAAAACCACGCGTGCGGAAAAATCGCGGGAGTGCGGTTGACCGTCATATATAACGTATATGTATGTACATATGACGTGTAGTGAAAACAAACAATAAAAGTGTGCGATTTTTAAGACAACCGCCCGCGGAACTGACTTCCACGCGTCATTGTGGCGCGTCAAAGGCGCGCTCGCGACGGCGATGTTCGTCGACGGAAGACCGCGCGTTCATCCCGCCTATCGATCAACAGACGAGGAAGGAACAGCTGTTAACCGGCTGATGACGCGCAAGGTCGCTCCGTTACCTCGAGATTTCGAGGTCGACCACGTCCTCGTGCCAGAAAATAGGGAGACGCGCGAGAGATGAGAGAAGATCCGCGCGCTGCTCGTGGCAGAGAGTAAACCGTCTATCGCGCGTCGTAACAGTATATTCGCCTCGGCATCGGTCGCGGTTAATTTCGCGAATCACCGCATTCGAGCAAGTAGCAGAGACGAGCACTTAGAAACGCGAACGAAGTAGACCTACTTATATACCTACCTATCTACGGAGCGCGCGGCTCCTCTCCTCCATCGGGACGCATTACAAAGAGCGCTCGGCGCTTCAGCTCCGAAACGAAGATGGAAATGACGGTCTCCGGATAAATGGAATTAATGTTTGCGGCGACGTGCAGTCCGCAAGAAGAACGCCAGACGGTGGACTGGCCTGACTGATTGCCGCGCAGTTAATTTCGCAGACCGCAGGCAGCAGCAAAACTACGTGGGAGTTGTGTCTAGTTGAGGCAAACCGAGAGAGAAAGAAAGAGAGAAAGAGAGACCATGGAACTGCTAACTTCAATTTTGCAGCTGACTTCAATTGATGCTTCCGTATCTTCGAAATTACGATCTCTTCTCACTTTTGAAGACGCTCGACGGTCTGACAAGGTCGGGCGTGTTTGCGGCGTGTTTCTTTATTCAATTCTAATCTTCTTTTCTTAACAATCCGAAGATGCATACTTCTGGCGGCGATTTTTAAGGAAAACAAAAAAACGCTTAGCGGGATTTCATTATTGTCGAGACGAAATAACGTTCATTTGTATTTATCGCGGTCAGATTTTACAGTTGAATCATCGAGAGATGTTATCCTCCGGCAGTATCTCGAGTTCTGAAGTTCAGTGTCATTACCGTCGTCGCGCCGAAACGATTCATTTTCGAAAAAGACGACGTTTTATGTTTCCCATTAAGAAAACAAAAAAACAAAAAAAAAAAAAAAACGACAAGACCGCGCAGTAATTTGCTCCATCTTGATTGCGACGATTTTGGCATTCCTGGAACACAACTACCGCGACGAAGGAGGAAAAGGTAAAGATGATTCGCCGATTATATGTGCTATCGGCTCTTTCGCTATTTCCTTGCATCATCGGCGATGTTTGTCTCGCGGCGGCGCGTTCACGATCCCGCGTCACGGTGTGAAACAAAATACTCATATCTCTACGTATATCCGTTAGTATCTTCCCGGAGATATCTCTCCGCGCGTTCCGTCGACGGAGGGGACAGTCGGACGTGGCAAGGCCATTCCGTTACCACTTGGCCGCCAAGGTCAGTCCGCGGGGAAGAAATCGAGGGTGATGACGGCGCGATCGTCCTTTACGCTTTAAGCAAAATAGCCGTTAATTCCGCGGTAACAGTATCTTCCGCAGCCGTCATATCGCCATTACCTGCTTGTTTTCACGGAGGCAGCTAATTTCACAGGTTGAAAAAAAAAGAAAGAGAAAGAGAAGGGTTTTCCTTTCCCGGCAAACCCGGGATCTCTCCGCGGTAGTCCCGAGGCGGGCAAGGCCGACCTACTCGCGATAAATAATACACACGCGTGCGCGAGATATAGGCATACCCTGAAATTGTTTTACGTGGCCGTGCCGGGCCGTGGGCGATGCATTCATTAGGTCGTTTTACGAACCAATAACAGAGCACGGCGGCGGCAGACGCCGCGGTAACAACGTGTCAGTCGTTCTAACGGGGCTTCCTCTCCGCTTCTTTTCCTGCGCCTCTCTCATCCTTTTACACTTCGCTCCTCTCTTCTCGTTCGCCAGCCAACGGTCCGGCAACCGACATTTTCGCTATTTCGCCTGAGTTAAGCGTCCGGGAAGCGCATTGCGAGCCGATTTGTCCTGGATAAAACGTACCGGTTACCCGCCGCGCGGCGCCTGGAAACGCATCGCGCGCGCAAGGAAGAGACAGATTGCCTATCTTTGTATCGCACATTTATTTCGTAGAGAAGCCGGAAGCTAATTTAGAAGATTACACCGCGAATTATGAAAATTCTAAAGTGAACTATTTCTTTGCGTTGCGAGCGCGTTGAGACGAACAAACAAACAAAATTGAAGCAGCTTCTGCGATCGATATGAAAAAGATAATTTTTCCGTTTAGCATATAATTAAACTCACTTTTTGCATATATAACCGAGAGAGCAATCTATTAAGAAATCTCTAAAAGCGTCGCGCGTTTAATATCCCTTCCGAGTTTTATATATCTGATGCTCTTCAAATCGAACACGTCCGGAAAGCGTTAATTGCGGCATATCAATGCTCGTGACTCGAACAATAACCGGGTGTCGCGGCTATGACTGGGGCACGCCATTATTAACCATGATTAATGATATGTCGCGTGTTAATGAGATCCTCTCTTCCTCGATGATGCAGCGAACTTCTGATGGGCGGCTTTGAATACCACGCCCGCGGGTACACATACAAATTTTCTTACGTATCGAGGTTGGCGCAGCTCTTTCAAACATAATTTTTTTTTCCTTTCCTCGTCTCAAAGACTCAATAATTGCTGTTTTTGCATCCGAGAGAAATCGATTACAAGTTTTTACGGAGAGCCGGAATGTATTGAATGGTGTTACATTACAAGCGCTGCGCGGAGTTGTTTTAAAAAGTCGCGACGAATTTTTCGCTCTTTATTCGAGTAAATTAACAACTTTAATAAGAAAAATCCAACTACGCGAATGTTATAGCGTAAAATACGCATCTTTCTCTCTTTTCCCCCCCCCCTCTCTCTCTCTCTCTCTCTCTCTTTCTTCCTAGTTATCTTTTGTTGAGATTTCTATTAATCATGCTCTTTTGAATATATGCACGTGCCATTATATTCACATCAATCTTACTTCTCTCGCAGATTTCCTTATTCAACCTGTTTTTGTCACGTCTTTCTCTTTCTATGTCCCCGATTTTTTTTTTTTACCAACGCCGCGCAAGGAGACCTACTAAGATCCTTACTTTTCTGCTTACTTGCCGTTCTCGTTGCGGCGGCAACCTGCAATTTTCGCGACTGCAATCTCTTCGACTATAAAGGTTTAATTGTCTCGTCCAGAAGACAATCTTGTAGAAGCGCAACATACATAAAAGAAAAAAAACCAGGCCGTCGAATCAATAATTCGAATCATATGTCCGATAAAAATCGAAATTATCATTACATTTTTATTCTCATCGATATTTCCGCGAACGGCGGAAAATCTTGTTCGGGAAAGGTCTGATATTATTGCGCGCGCGGCCAATTATTGCATACTATTGGTCGATACGTGCCGTGGCGATTCTCGACAAGAAAGAGATTCCCGACGATAATGATCGTGTGTAAGAACGGAAGCGCTGCCGGTAATAAAAGCGTAAATCATTATTTGACGCCGGAGCGCCGGAGCGTAACGTCATGGGGACGCCGGAATGTTAATGTTCGAGCACCGATGACAGGAAATAGGAGAAAGAGAGAGATGCTGCCGCGCAAAGGAGCGCTAGCCGCTTTAGTTGCAGTTATCCCTCCCTGCGCCGAGAAACGGCCGTCTGTTACGAATGATCTCGGATTATTTCGTAATTAGGCTTAAGCATCCGCTGCCAATGCAGCTAATAACTGTTCGCAACATATTAAGAATAAACTGCCGCTCTGCTGAAGAAGAGGCAAAAACAACGTACACGTCGGGCGATTGAGTATCCGAAACGCTTGGATAGCGCATTGCTGTTGTCCGTTGACGAGTTTCATCTGTCGGAAAAAACAAAAGTAAAACTCATTATCGTACGTAGTGTTTGCTATTTATTGTCGCTATCTATGCGAACATGCGTTCGCGTTTCGGACATTTATTCCCTCGTACGTATGATCGTCGGATTTTATGAAGAAAGAAGGATGTCTATTTTTTTCTTTACGCCGGAGAAACTTTCTCAGTCTCTCGCGGAACAGAAAGAAAAGGAAACGAGCAACACGCTTGACAACTTGTAAATATAACGGAATTTTCTGCGATACAATCGCGCGTTTGATGTGTTCCGGAATAAATTAAAAAAAAAAAAATAAATAAATAAAGCCGCGAGCTTGATAAAATCTCTCTTATAGTTTGTTTTACAAGAACTTCTTTTTTAGACTAGAGCAAACTATATATGCGTTCGTAATGCTTATGCTCCTCTGCAGTCTGTGATTATTTGAGAAAGAAAGAGAGAGAGAAAGAGAAGAACGTGCGGTACGCCCATAGGCGCGGAAATAATTTTCCGCACTGGCGACGATAACACCATGAAATTAAGTGATGCATAAAGCATGATTGATTAGGCTTACGGAATGACCGCGCTCGCAAAATGCGAACCTTACGCGACTTGGAATAAGATTCCTCGGGTTATCCGCGTATAGACAGACCCGCGGGAGGACGCGAAGAAGCACCTTCAAAGAATCGCTATAATCAAGGAAGTGCAGCGCCGTCTCCTATTCTCAAGGTAGTAAAACGCGCTTCGTATCATTCCGAGAAACGATTCGTTAGATAGCGGAGCAAAAAAAGAAGACTTTGTGGCGAGGAGAGCGTTGTTCTTCCGAGGAGAAGTTATGCAACACTGCGAACTTCTGGATGAATTTAAATCCCTTTCCGATAGATATTTCGAGAAAAGAGATATAAGCAGAATTGAGATATCGATTGCGATTGATGAAATATCGTAAATTCGCGATGGCGGTTTTAATTAAATGATCATTAGCTTGTTAATACGCGCGTTTCCTATTGACGTTGACTTCAAGATAAGATGAAGCTGTCGTCGTATTCTCAACGCGCCTGTTGCTTTTGTGCGCCGCCCAGTGCGCGAATGTAAACGTCATTAAAATCAGGAAGCTGCCACCCGTGTGACACTAATTGTCAAATGAAAGCCTCGGTTACACGAGCGTTTAATCGTCCGTATTAGCAAAGCCCGCCATTATCGTCTCTCTTGTGGCGTAATTTGTTAAAGCGGGATTAAACGATAACGCGCTTATCATTATATCCCGGTCCGAGATTACGCCGCTTCGATCGAGATCGCGTCCACTTTTTTGACCGGTGTAATAAACAGCGTAAAAGAGGAATGCAAGTCACGCCTAACAGTTGGCGTATTCACCGATAGTGAGCTCTTTCATAACGGTCGTCGACAATTAGACGACTTTGAGTACCCGACCGAGTATCCGGCAAAGCGTCCCCCTGGCGCGGGATTACAAGGAAAAGTCGACGCCTCCCTACGAACGAGGAAGAATAAGGGTCTCTGAACTTCGAGAGAACGAATGTGTTCCCTGTAGCGAGACAGATAGCGACGCGATAACGTCTCGCTTGTGGCGAATAAAATGTTATGAATTATAACATAAAAAGCTAAAAAGTGACATCAAAATCTCATTTGAGAATTATTAAAAGTCTCGTGCATTTTCGGCGCGAAAATGTACGCATCAAAAATTTTTCGAGATTTTTCTCTCAGAAATAATTAAATATTTTTTTGCAAAATCAATTAAAATGTAAACTTTTGCAAAAAGCAATGACAATGAACTGAAATATAAATAGGCGATATAATGACAAGACAACAGGTATATACGGTAAGACTGAGGAGTTTGAGTCGTTCTTCCTGATTGCCGTTTCTGAAATTGCGCGGCTTCATAAATACACGCTTTCCTAAATAACTCCATCGTGACTCGGATAACTCGGAAGGCCTTTCAACCGCCGTAACAAGTCCGTTTCGTAATTACGTATTTAAGTCAATCGTACTGTTAGAAGCACGACGTTTAAGTACGATATTTTAGAAGCGCGGTCGTTCGATACTTCGCACATGAAGCGGCCGCCGCGCGCGGCGCTTAACTGTAAATAATTGTGCGTACTATTATTACGTCTTTCGCGCGCGCGCGCCCGCAACAGAGAGACGCACCGAAATAATCATCGTCGGGGATGATGTTTCCGGATTCGTCGTGACACAATATACACTCGAGGAGACCACGCGAACTGCCATGAGCTATTGCATCCGTCGTTGTTTTACCGCGATAATTATAACGTCGCGCGACACGAAACGCGCTGGAAAATTCGTCTCTTGGTCGCTCTCTCTTTCTCTCTCTCTCTCTCTCTTCTCTCTGTCGGAGCAAAGGAAAGACCGTGAGACGCGAGAAAGACGCGCGAGAGAGAGTCTCCGCTGTGCTCTACGACGAAACCCGAGGTAACGGTCCCGTTCCATGTGGCGCTCCGAGTAAATGTCCTCCTTGGTAACTCTCCTCTCTCTCGTGTTCTACACCGAGCAGGCTGTATGCTACATCAATTCACACTGACGGCGACCGCCAAGGATCACCCGTAAAACAGGAAATCATGTCGTACTGACCAACGTCAATCTTGTCCGCGACGGACACTTTTTGCATACCGCGGGATCACCGCGTCGAGATGGATGTTCATACATTGTCGGGCGGAAGTGGTGTGTAGCCATATTTTTTGCCCCTGCGTCGCTTATAAAAAAAAAAAAAATCTATATTATGGTTGACGCGTAAAATGCAGTAACTTTAACTCGCACTTCTATAAAAATATAATTAGTTTAGAACAATTATCTAAATATATATGTGATAAAAGCAGTATAGATCTAAAGATAAACTTCAGTTTTTTCCATCAAACACAAAACTTTCTATTTCGAGTACTTACGCGATTTATTTCTACGTAGAACTGACCAACAGGTAATTTTGTTTCGCAGCTGAATTTTTTTCTGATTTTATCGCGACTTGTTTAATTTTATGTTCTTCTTTTCACTCTCTCTCTCTCTCTCTCTCTCTCGGCCTTCGCGCACCCTTCAGCAGGGTCTTTTTCCGCGCGCGTCGGCAAGGGCCAGTCGGCGCGAGTGAGTTAACGAGCGTTCTAAGTCACCTGCTTTGCGAGACGCTAGTTAATAGCCACCCGTTGTTGTTGTTGTTGACACGGAGCTCTGATTTACGAACACCGGGTGTATATATAACGCGGATCGTGCGATCGGTCGGCGCGTTGCTAGCCACTCAATGAAAGAACGCTCGCGTCTACTTGGTCGTCATTACGCACCATTAGCGATCGAAGAGGTAAATATAAATAATAATAACGAAGTAATAAATAACAAGCGTGCGTGAGAGAGCGTGCGCGAAGCGCATTACACTCTCTTAGAAGAAGGGAGATGATGATCGCAGAAAGCCGCGATGCTTTGTCACGGTCGCCGCGCGTTTTCTTGTCGGCGCGCATTCGATGATTTGCCACAAAATACAAGATGAGTTTTGCGTCACGAGCCAAACTTCGCGCCGAGCCATCTTTGAAAAAAAAAAAAAAAAAAAAATCTTATTTGTTCGTTACC
>QVOB01013018.1:0-20075 GCA_014839585.1 Pseudomyrmex concolor
GAGAGAGAGAGTCACTTTTTTTATCTTTCAAAGTATCTATACTTATTCCACGTCGGTTTTAAGGGTCAATGAGGGTGCCGAGATTATTCGACCGAGACGAGTAATCATGCGAATGCAATTCCTCCTTTGAGAAATGCTGCAATTGGCCGTGCACGAGAGAAAAGCAAAACGGCTATTTTATTATTCTCGAAGAGTTTTAAGAGTCGCGGTTTTAAAAAAGAAAAACAAACTACATAAAGCGCCAAATGCGCTTGTGTAACTGCGGCCGACCACGGAGACTTGGCGACGTAAAGACTGTGTGTTGCCGCTAAGTAATTAAAAGTTTAATTTTTGGTCGCGCGACTCGCGCGCATTTCTCCGTCGCGTTAATTATTGTTCCGACTGCACAATTAACGGCACAAAAAGGGGTCGGTCTCACCTCCGCCTCGGGCCAGGCGATCACCGTGCAAGTCAATTGTACTGGCACCTCTGGATGGGCGTGCACCCACGGCTTCTTCACGTAAATCTCCGGCTTGTCTGTTGATATTTTTCACATCAAGTTATTACAACGGAATATTATTGCAAAAAAAGCTTACATAAACGCGAATAAAATTAACGTTTCAAACATATACATCCCGCGATCTGTTCGAATTTTTTGATTTTCATTCGAGTCACGTACGCGACTTATTTGTAAGGTCTGGAACTATTTTCGCAAAGCGCATAACATAAATTTGTTTTGATATCGCGACAGTAAATTGTGTACCACAAGAAGTGATTAACATCTGCAAAGGACTTGACTTTCGTAACTTAATTACGTCACTACGTAGCGAATAGGTTGAAACACGGTTTATATGACCAGTACAGACGGTCATAATTAAAGTCGATTTAATCATAAGTGTGCTTTGCGATACGATCTTACGATTCGCGCCGAGGTCTTGTGATTTTGATAAGAAAAAGAATAACTGTGACTACGCGACACACTTATCTACGCAATGAAAATAGTACACATAGGAGAATAGATGGAGCTCGAACTACACACTTACATCTGATACGCAAATCTATATGCGCCTCAACAGGATCACCGACTTTATTAGAGGCGACACAAGTGTACCTGCCGGCAAGATGTCGATCGTCAGCATGAAATCTCAATTGCGATCTGGCGTCCAATAATGGGAGTTCTTTGTCCTGTGAAGAAGACGCATTGCGCTTTGATTTCAGCAAAACATACGATCCACTTCAATTTAATTGACTTTATCATTCGCTTCCGCTGCACAAGCTTTTCATTCTCATCGCTTTTTCGCGCAAATTGTGTAAAATATGTTAACGACATGAGCAATATCAGGAATATGTCGATCACCTTGGTCCTCCAGCTTATAATAGGATCCGGTACACCTTTCGCCAGGCACTGAATCTCCACCTTCTCCCCCAAATTGACCTCTAATTCACCGGACGCCGGCACAGTCTCCACGGACGGCGGATCTAAATAAAGACAGAACAAATAAAAAAAAAAAAAAAAGAACAAATAACGTAGAACACTGTGTCTTTTAAACATCGATCGTTTCTATGTACACGCTTTCTGAAACAGACGTGGGATTTCGAAAGCAAACGTTAAACGGCAAAGCGAGTCCGTAGATAAGCACCGACAGAAATGAGATAGACGTCCGGTTGAATTCTCGAATCCTTTTCAGCGCGCCGAGGAACTTCGCATATAGAGACGGATTTCCCGTTGGGAAACGCCATCCCTATAGAGAGAGAGAGACGCTTATCTCTCAGCGCGCACATCGCGGTGTATAGCCAACGTAATACTCTGTACTCACACATCACTTCGATCTCGTGTACTTGCGTAACGCTTCCCCAGGGAGACGGTCGACTCGCCTGGCACATATATTTGCCGCTGTCCTCCCGCTGCACGTGAAGGACCCGCAAACTCCCGTTGCTGTACAGGGTGATTCTTTCGGGTGACTGCACCCTCAGATCCCCGCTGTCGGCCAAGAGTTTCGACCCTCGCCACCACTTCACTTCGGTTTGCGCGCCTATACACGAAAGAGCGGTGAGAAAGAGAGAGAGAGAGAGATGTTTTTCTCTCCGGTTCACGAGTCGATTCCGAGCCCGTTCCCATATGTCATCATTACGACATTCGCACTCGACGCAAATAGTACGTGTTACGGACGTGTATTAACGAAGCTCGAAGTAAGCGGATTAGAATCTCGTCGCGAGGAAGTTTTTCCTTCTTTTTTTTTTTTTTTTTTTTTTTTTTTAGAGCAATAACTTTGTCTTTTCTGTCGTGACAAAGTGCAGAGTTTAAGCTTTTTCTAACGCGGGACTTATGGCTTGTGAAATTTATCCGCATACGCTCTCAGCGCGCCCAACGTATTTTCCTTTATGTCACTTTATCCTGAATTTTGCACGCTCACGTGGGTAGAAATAACGACGTATCAAAGAAACATCCTCGTGTTGTTATCGGGGTATTAAAATTGCAGTTCGGTTTTGGATAATGTATCGGGCAAATAATAGCAATAATTTTACAAAGCGTGTGGAAAACAGAGAAAAATCGCAAAACGCATTGCGTTCGCATTTGATATTACGCTAATATACGTACTCTGATCCTCCACGTAGCAGGGAAGCAAGACCGTGTCGTTCTCGAAGGTTTGCACTGTTGTGGGGTAGCTCCGAAAGTGACGATTTGCATGAGCACCTGCAACACACGAATGTCAACAAATATAATGCAATTAATTAATTTGCTGCTCTGAGATTACAAGTTGGAGCACGCACCAAGCAGCAATTACTGAGAAAAAAATATTGCGATAAAAATATATTTAGTTCGCGGTCGATTGTTATCTGAAGTACTTGTTTTTTTGTTTTGGTTTTTTTTTCTAAAGATTTTCTTGCATTTACAATTGATCTGTGCAATTTATATAATTGTTAGAACGTTCTCGTGATTCGAACGTTTTTTTTTTTTCGTATCCGCATTGCAGAAAACTCCGTGGTTATAAGCTTTTTCTTATTTTATGCGAAATTCGACACAGATCTCTGCGAAATCTCGCACGCACGCGTGATTGCGCGGAATTTTTATTTTTGTTCTCCATTTCGAGCAATGCGCGGAGATTCGTTTTTTACATGATCAATTATTACGACCGGTGACGTGCGCGCAAAAGAGCTTTCGTATGACGTTATAAAAAAAAAAAGAAAAATGGAATTACAAACTACTTAACGCGATTATGTGCCTTCGCACACGCACCGCTCGTCGAGGAGAAAAGAGACCCGGCGAGGTCGAAGGGGAGAATTGATTGCCGAAGTCGCGTGCGCCGGCATAAGAGTGATAAAGTTTTACGTACCACTTTTCCGCAGGGTCGCGGCGGTTTTTCCCTCTCAAAGAAATCGATCCGCACACATACGGAAATGCACGCTATAAATTATGCCGCTTCGTAAAAGATATTTTGGTCGCGAATTTTATTATCCGCGCTGATTACACCGAGAGAAACTGGGTTACAAGTTTATTTTCCATGTCTACCGTTGTCTCAAATGAGTGAGAAAACAATAAAGCGATGTGCGAATCAATCATTTTTGTCGGAAAACCGCATTATTTTTTGCGAAGAGAAATTAGAAATCTGAGAAGTTTATATTTTTCTCGTATTCGAAAAATCTATTATTTAACATATTTTTGCTTTTGTTGAAAAAAAACTTAGGAAAACCGTAAAAACAAGAAATTTTTTTTTTTATACTTTGAGAAACGTACATCAATTCGACAACATTCACACACACACACATACACTCGCTCGCTCTGATTAGATATAGTTTTTGTTATGTTACCGATTGTAAGGAAACAAAAGATCCAAGCAAAAAGCGTCATTTCACAAAATTACACACACGCGCTATATATCGAGATGCCGTTCTTACGAGATTTCGCGCCAAAATGATATAGCGAGATAAGAAAAAAGCCGTTCTCTCTCTCGCGCGCGTGATTTCCTCGGTCTTTCACGAGGCACTGATCTCGCATCAAGATGTGATCCGTGCTCCCTACGATCTCTTACATACGCGTCAACACGCACACGCACATAATCGCTATTTAAGAGAGCAGTTGTTCATTGCATGACTCAGGGATACTCATGCCGCATTAAGAGCAAGACCGACGTGTTCCCTTTGATTAATTATATTTGTTTTGTTTTTCTTTTGACATTTCCTCGACCGTACTCGCACTGCGAGCAATTAATTATTTCTGAATATAAAGTTATTGAAAATTGTCACGCAATTATTATATGTAAAATTATTGAAATCGTTGCTTAATTTTCTCGAGTCTAAAGAATAAGAAAAATTATAAATACACGTCTAGAAAGAGAGAAATATATCGAAGGTACTCACGAATAAATTTAGGTGATCAATTTTCCTCCGATGTAAATTTAGAGATGATCAATTTTCTTTAAGTCTTTAAGAAAGCAATTCGATACAGACGGAGTTTCTCGAACCGCTTGGTCGAAATGACTCTGAATGGAAATTTACACACACGCCGGATTGAGAACCGTCGACTTTTATTGCAAAGTCGCTCTATAGGGGTTACAGGGTGTGCTGTCCACCCACGACGAACACCCGAAGGCATTCTTCTATAATTTGTTCAATTTACGCACGAACACGCACTGTGTATAGAGCCATTAGACCGTTAATCCAATAAGCGAGTTACACGCGTCTCCTTCCTTGAAGGGAGATCGCGGCCTTTCTTACACGTGTTTATTTAGAAATGCACGCGCGGTGCTCCGTTCGAGGCGAGGTCTCGCTTGTCCGTACGCAAATTGAACAATCAGCTGTTATACGTAATAAAACCATGAATATTACAAAATTAGCTATTTTGCGGATCAGTCAAGCACTTCAGTTTCAATAACGTAGACAAAAGAAGGCAGAAAGGGGCTCAGTAGAATGAAGACGCTATTCAAAAGAAAAGTAATCCTCCTCTCGAGTTGCATCGTGCGTGTAGTTGTGAAAATCTATGTGAATGTACTTAATCCAAGTTCACGGAGAGAGAGAGAGAAGAAAAGGTTCTCTCTAAAACGGTTCTCAATTATCCGATGCATCCGTTGAAGTAGAAGTTGAAGATTTCCTCTTAAATGGATTTTCGAGAAGGAATTCGCTGAAACAATCGAGCTGTCGGCGAGCGTTCTTTTTTTTTTTTTTTTTTTTTTTTTTTTTTTAAAAAAAAAAAAAAAGGACGACGACTTCTGACACGAGTTTAATCTTTCTGCCGCATGAATGATATATGGTACAATCGTGCGTGTGTTCACGTGTGTCGCGCGCCAGCTAAAAAAGTTCTCGCGTTAATTGCCGCTAATTCGCCGAAGTTCCGACACATCATGTCTTCCTCTTCGGTTAAACTGTGTTTATCGGGGGGGGGGGAGGAATATCTTTCGTAAGAAACACATCGTCATCGACGAACGGAAGTGACAAAGAACCCGTCTCGCGATTACTTGTGTTTTCTCCCGCTGAAAACTCCGCTTCTCACGTTCATCATCTCAAACGATTCGTTATCTTGTCGTTGTATTTTTGCGACGGACCGCGATATCGCGAAGTTTGTAGAGATCGCGCAAAGTGCGGAAGTAACTCGTGCAGAATCTGCAGAGCACACGGCCATATATGGTCAATGAGATAATTTGTGGCATGTAGCAGGAATGGTCGATAACCACCTCCTCCTCCCTTTCCACGTGTGTTCACTGTTCTCTCAGGCGTAATTCGAACGCTTGCGTTCGATAATTAATACTAAATACCGTGTAATCTGCGATACTTTGGGTTTTCGGTTTGATTTTTTCCCCGTGTGTTCTCTCGCGCATCTTCTTCCTTTTTTTGTTTTGTCCTGAAAAATTAACGACGAGAAGAAACACAATACAACATTAAAAAATTGCTCGACAGAGCTTTTTGTATTTACAAAATCGCGCAAAACAATGTTTCATGAAAAATGTGAATAAAAATCACAAATAGTGCGCGTAATACAGACACAAGCAAGTCTCACACTCTCGCACATGTTTGTATTAGAATCTTCTTACGAGTTTAGTGTACGAGAAACGATAACATTTGATACTTGACGCAGTGTCGGAAATGATAACATTTGATACTTGATGCCTGCTGCTCTCGAATCCTGATGAAGTCGAACTGAAATGTCGACGAAAAACGTCAATGTAAAAAGAAAATCATCTGCGGGTCTTTTAGTGACATTTCCGATTCATTTCTTGTGGTAACGAGAAATGGGAATTGCTACGTGCGTTAACGACAGAGAGATATGTTCTCTGGACGAGAGGAGAAGTAAGAAGATAACTGCAAAGACGCGCGTCAGACCGAACATCTTCGTCGTGTTTGCTCGTCTCTCCATTCGCGCGACATGTGTAATGTAACGTTCGTGAAATCGTATACGCGTGCTATATTGTGCACATTGTCATTGCGGGAGCAAAACAGGAATATAATGGAGACTTCGCTGGTGGCTATGTAAATTTGTAAACCGATACACGCCACGTATAGTATTTTCGAGAGAAATATATGATAATAATTTTGAATGTGTACGTGTGTGTGTGTGTGCGCGCGCTCATAATCTTCCGGGAGCGCGTTTCTCCCCTGAAAATTTAGTTTGATTAAATCCGTTTCATCAATTTATTATTTGTACGCGTCAATCTGTCAAGGTTATTATCGAGAAATTTCGCTATCGATTTTATCCCTGGAGTTTATTTAAAGGCTTTATTGCGCTTTTACGCGTGTGTGCGTGCGTGCGTGCGTGCGTGTGTTTCGTGATAAATATGAAAATCAAACGTGCTGCTCTACTCTTTCTCTCTCTCTCTCGGTGAAAATAGATATATATGCGCGTATGTTAAAGTCGTTAAAAGTCACGGGAGATATAATATTACGCGCAGGTTTTTTGTTAGGCAAAAAAAAAAATAAAAAAATAAAAAACAAAAACGGAGAATCGGTCGCACACCGTTCTCGTTTCGCGTGCAATATGAATCGCGCTCACGCGATAAGCCGTTAAAACTCCAGAAGGAAAAATCAGAATTTGCGAAACGTGTGATTTTTCGTGAGAACGCTTTTTGTAAGCCGTTTAGAGTTTGATGTTGATTCGCCGCCGCGGAAATTAACGATTTCTTAATGAGAGGAAAGGAGGCGATCATTAAAAAGGCAGTTCAAAGTTGTCACGAACATATACCAGTCTTGCGATAGGTGGGTTAACGTGCACCGCTCTCTCAAGGCAAGAGAGTTTTCTAAGTGGTGGATCATTAAAATTGAAACTTAAGTAAAAGTGAAAAATATCGTTTTAAGACGCTGTATCGTTGTAACGGATATAAAAGCTAGTAATGTGTCATGCTTCGTAAATAAAAACAAATAAATATTTATTTGCCCGCATATATATTTTTGCACTTTAATATATTTGTTGTAATAGTTTGTTTGTTGTGTGAGTCGAGCTACTGCTCTTTAAAGCGCTTTTGTTTCACGTAAAAATTCCCATTGTATTTAATAATAATATTGTTATTTTATCTTCCTTTATGTCAGAAAACGCACATGTATCAATGCGATAAATCCTCGTGTTTTATCAAAGCGATTATTCCGCATCTCCAAAGGGAAATCATCTGATATATCCAATGCATTATACAATACCCTCGCGCCGGTCATTCGTTCCGTTCTTCTTATACCCATCGCTCCCAAATGATTCTTTTACGGGACGTCTTGGAAAATTGAATCGTTCGATGATCGCAGGATAAGCCATTGTCGGGGGAAGTAATTTGAGAGAACGCGCTCATCGATCGTACTAAGAAGTAGAAGCTACGGCGAATTACTGGTCGAGGAAGTCGACAACAATATTCGAGAGAATCCACCTGATTCCGAGAAAGCTGACAATTTTTTAAAATGAAATTTTGATCGCGCGACGCGTCACCGATTGGAAGCAAATGCGAACCGAATAGCCGCGGCACATCTCCCACGGGTTAACGATTGATCTGGCTATTTCGCGATCATTACCGCGTTACGCACTCGTGACGTTATTTATAGACCACGTCGTCCTTTGAGAACTGCTTCAATCGATGACGAACGAAACCCCTAATCTCCGTGAAAACCCGTTTATCCCGGTTTTCCCGCGGGACCGCCAGGCCTTAAACCGCGGACGTGTACATCAAGCGGATCACACGCGGTATCAAGTTGTACACACACATACACACACGTGCGCGCGATTTTGTGTGAAGCGTCTTGGAAACTACGTTTTCAATTTTGTTTTTGTTCGAAAACTTTGCGAGTCTTTAAAAATTCAAAGAAAATTAAAGTTTCGTTATTTAAAAAGAGAGAAGAGCAGCTCACAAAGGACGTAACTCTAATGAGGATGGAAGGAAAGAGTAAGTTTTCATAATGCGTCAACTAATGTCGTACACTAAAGGCTATCAAGAAACGGAAAAATAAATGAGCAAATATTGACTCGCGTCGAGTCATCGTCTCTCCCTTTCTCTGTTTCTGATCGAGAAAAATGAGAAATGTTCTATTTTTTCTCTCAAATTCTCTCTCTCTCTCTCTTTCTCTCTCTCTCTTGCACATAAACTCGAATCTATCTGTTAAAATTCAACTACGACTTCGAATTGCGACCTAATGAAATATTCGGTGAAGAGACAGTCGGTTACTGTCGGTCGCTCGCGACCATTCGACGTGTGCATAACCACGCGTTTTGATTGTTATCAATTCGTATAATTGCACAATGCAGATGAGATGTAGTTGTCACGTGCACACGCCCCATGACTTATTCCCCGGGACGGAAATGTGTACGTCGAATGCAACGCGCGTAGATGCGAAACTGATAAAGACCGTAAATAGAATTGCAGCTGAGTTGTTATTACGTAAAGTCTGAATATTGCATGTAACACAAATTTGTTTGCGTAAAAATATATTCGCGCACACGTATGCGCGCGCGCGCGCGCGCACACACACACGCACAAAGTTCAATGTCGGGATACGATGACGTCAATTAAGGCATCGAAATTGCGTTATGCCAATATATCAGTATCGGCGTATACCTCAGATCTACAAATTACACGCGTGATTCGCGCAAAGTGACTCGAGCTGTGTGTTGCAACATGTCGGTAGAACATATTGACAGAACAGAACTGTAACGTTTCTAGGATAGAAAAGTGAATACGTACGTTTACGTGTGATACATATACATTATATCGAAACTAGAGCACGCGCGCGTCTTTTATTCTACTCACGTTGTTTATGTTTTATATTGTTTCACAAATTCGTTATTCGTAGATTTGTCAACAAAGTTAAAACATTATTTGCTTTACATATATTTTTCTGCTCTACAAGCAGGCGAACATTGTCCTATTTGTGGGGACACTGTGACGTTTCCGCGACAAGAAAAATTAATTCCCTCTCGATAATAAAAAAAAAAAAAAAAAAAAACATACAGAGAGGCGAGAATTTAATTGCAAGTCGAGATGAAGAACTCGAGCATTGGAAAAACGTTAGATATTTATTATACAGCGAACCGGGAAGACAAACCGGGCGAATAAATAAAGAAAGTGGACGACGTTACTTTCGCAGGGCATTATTAAGAATAAAGAAAACTTAATTAACTTTATAATTTCGCGAGAGCGCGTCTCTCGCGCGTGCACACGGAGTCGTGTGCAGAAGAGACGGGGTGGCAAGTAGTAGAAGGTAACGCCAAGTCAGGCATGCGCGCTCGGCTCAGGGTGGCGCGCGGCAGTGAAAGAGCTCGAGGGCAAAACCTACGAGTTTCAGTCTGTCGCGCGCGTGTGTTGTAACAGTACATGTGTATACGCGTGTATATGTTCTCTCTCTCGCTCTGCGCTTGCTGCAGCAGAGAAGAGTTTCTGATGCGTGGATTGCGATGATGATGCTGCGAGAGAAGCGCACACATACGCGTTAAAGACAAACACGTGTTTTTACGCGCAATCGGTCGAAATCGGTACGAGCTGCGCGCGAATCGTCTCACGCGATAGATATTTAGTGCGCACGGGATGATAAAGATGTCAAGCTCCGCGCGATATCCGTAGCTCATCGCTCGCGCTTAAAACCGAAATTCGGTTTTTCGAGATTTTTCTTTATCACATGACACTCCCACACATAAATCTATAACACGTGAGAATTATCTCGGACGGATTTATCGCGACACATAAAATTTTTTCGAGAGATGTAAAAAAATACAAAAGCGTGTGTGTGTGTGTGTGTTCACGTTTAACAATCGCGACCCGCGATTTACATACGATCGTGGTTTGCATACGGGAAATCTGAAATTCGCGACGAATATCCGTCGCGCGAAAAGATCCTTCCCGCGTTCTGATTCCCGCGAGTTCTCGGGATTAGAGATTCAAATTTTATAAAAACTCGCCGAGTTCATATGATACTCGTGGATACTCAACGTCGCGGAAATACAATTACGTTCCGTATCCGGATTTAAATATATCGCGTGAATAATTCCGAGATAAGTAGAGGCGAGAAGAAATGGGGTGCCGCAGCGCAACCGCTTTGGTAACGATGATGATGATGATGATGATGATGACGATGTCCGAAGAGAGATGACTGTATTACCATTGCCGAGCTGTTGAGAAGGAGGAAGAGGCGATAAGCTTATTACCAGCCTGCTGAAGCGAGATTGATCTCGCGTAAAAATAGCTGGCGCACGCGGCAAAAAAAAGGATCACGTGGCAGGAATGCGCGCAAAGTGCACTTTGCGACAACGGCGACTGTTATTACATCGACGCGCGATGCCGCGACTGTCAAGATCGCGTATGTTGTAATACGATCTACGGGAGGATGAGAGTCCCGACAACGACGACGACGGTGTGTCTTGCGTATCGCGTGCCTTCCTCCCCCCGCCTTTGCGGAAATGTTCGCGGGGATTGTCGTTGTATCGGGTGATGACGATTGTCGGCGAGCGAATTGTCCCAAACAAGATTAGATGATGACGGATTCCCCGACACCATCGACCAGCAAGCATCACGACGACAAGCCCGAGAAATCAGACAAGACCGTGTTACTGGTAACTGAAGTGAATTATCTCAACTTTCCCTTTTTCCCCCGCTCTAATCTCGACCATGAATAATTCCCGTTCCCTTTAATGTGATTTTAATGCGATCCTCCGCGCGACCGGCTCGCGATATCTTCCCTCGCGCCGTCGCGTACGAGAGAGTTTCACCACTACATTCAGCGTATTTAGCGATTTCTTCGCAATTTTGTTCCGCGCGATATGAGATGTGTGCACAGAGGTATAATCAATATTAGTGATTGCGTTAGGATATGATAACGCGCAATTAAATTTGTATTGTAAAACTAATTGGTGGAGTTGAAATTCTCGGAGCGCACGAGCGAGACCAATGCGACGATTTTTTAATTTTCACACAATGCTCTTTGTGGCTCACACCGAGAGACCGAGTTAATAATTTATCTACGCGCAATTGCTTCACAAATGATTAGCGATGCTGCATATATATGTATTACTTATCACACACACACACGCGCGCGCGCGTTGTGCCGCTCTCAATTATATGATAATATTCTTCGAATTACGTACGCACACGCACGCACACACACACACATCTTTACACATGCATAATCAACGAAGCCGATTTCGCGTTCTTTCAGCAAATACAGGAGATAAACAGCCAGGTGGCACAATTTCGAGATTTACTTATTAACATCGGACAGCCGCGCGATTCGCCGGAGTTGCGAGAGAAAATACGAAAGCTGCGTCGCAACTGTGTGGAAGCTTGCAAGAGCACCTCTCAATTAGTACTGCCACATGTACAGAGGTGAGTTTTGAATCGGGAAGCAAATATCTCGCGGCAAGTTCTTCGCTCTTTCCGGATGAGCGCAAAAAGCGCGTCAATGTTAAATGAGCACTTGCGAAGATATCGCGTAAGACGGTTCCGCCTAAATTTCGGTTTCAAGTTGGTTCGCGACGACAAGAGCAGCGTGTGAGAGAGAGAAACAGAAAAGAGGAGCAGGAGGAATTCTCTTCTCCGCGATTTCTTTCACAGCTCGCAGCGTTTTCTCGCACAATGCAGGTCAGAGAGGAATCATGATCGTGGGAAAAGCATCACGTATCCTCCGTTTCCCCGTAGCGATAACTTTCCAATAACTTTCGTTTCTCGTAATTTGCCGGGAGCGTCACATTGTCTTTTATCATCAATTTGCGCTCGGGAGTTCCGTCGGTCTCGATTGCCGTCGCAATTACCGTTTGACATTTACATACATCTCGCTATTGGAAATAGAGTAAAATGTATTTCTATGCGCGTGTGTACAAATGACAAATTTATAGTTATTCGACTATTGTTTGTGGTTACCGTGTGTCTATTTGCGTGTAGCTTGCGAGAAAACGCGAGTTTGTTTCCGCACAAGTCGCATTGCGAGTGTGTTGCACTTACGGAATAAAATATGCAGAAGTTCGGGGAAACCGCGTGGCCATTTTGAAGCTTGAAAATTGGTTGGAGCTTCTCCCGCGCGAGCTAACGACGAATAGGCGAGTCTCTTGGACGTTGGTCAGCTATTGTTGATCTCTAAAAAAAAAAAAAAAAAAAGAATGCGAACAAAATGTAGACATATTTTGCATAATCGATGCAAAGAGAGTTGCGTGTTTTGCAGCGATACGGCGCGCAGCACCAAGTGCTTGCGCCAACGTCTGTGTAAAACCATTACTCGAGCTCGTAATAATACACCCGTGCGTTGCATGTACGATTGAATACGGGAATACGTATATGCAGAAATAATCAATCGGTTATAGATCTCTGGAATGAAAAACAATTGACCGTTGTCTAACGGGTGTACTTACAGAAATTAGAAATTTTTATTGTAATTCAGAGAAAGAGAGAGAGAGAGAGAGAAATGACGTCCGCAAACTAAACAAGAGCAAGTGATTTAAGTCCACGATGACGGGGATAACGGAAATGTGACTGACAATTAATTTAACAATTTACCAATAACAATTTACAAATTAGTCCAATGTGATCGATCTATTGGATATATTCTGTCGCGGCGAGTGCTATTAACATAATGAAGCAGAGGAAACACGAACGTTAATCAGATGACAATGTTATTTCGAGCTGGCAAGAGAGAAAGAGAGATCAGAGATAATGAGGAGAAAGAGGTGCAATAATTATCGTTTCGCTTGTCGCGATAATTCGACAAACAACATTGTAGATTAAACGGTGTTGCGCGCCGGATGTTCACGCGCGATATCTATTCAATGTGGTATTCAATTAAACTTATTGTCAAAATCCCATTACACGCGACTTCACTCGGGCCCCATTCAGGCGTAACAATGCGATCCTCGTTCGTTTAGCAAACAATCACTGTGGCACCGAAAAAAATAGTTCACATATACGAACATCTGTAATTATGTTTGTAATAAAGTTCCGTGTTTCTTCCGTTTAGACAAAGTGATATTATTGTTATTACGCGTGCACGAGCGCACGTAATGTAAGTACTTACAGCATTACAAAGTTGATAAATCCCGCGGAGTCAAGGTTTTGATGTAGTTCTCGGGAAGAGAAACTCGTTGGTAAATTTAAATGACGGAAACTAAATGCCGTGTTGTGTGTTTATTTACACCCCGGTGCCTTAGCCGACGACGAAGCGAAGTCCAACTTTTGTGCGTTAAATAGTTTCGCTGATTAAATTCGCAGAATTAATTGTTCGGTCCAAGTGAATGTGACGCGGTCGTGCAAATGTCTTGTGTGCGTGCTCTCCTTTCCCGAGATTGTCGCGCTGTAAAACAGAGAGATAGTTACAAAATATCCACGCGCGCGCGCACGTTGCATATTTGTGCGCTCGCTTTTTATTTCTCGCTCGAACATGAGAATGAAAAGATTCCTGAAGGAATGGACTCGTGAAACATTTAGATTTTCATTAAGGTGTGCAAAGCCCCGGAAGAAATTATTCAAAGTCAAACCGGTCGGCGATGAGAGAGAGAGAGAGAGAGAGAGAGAGAGAGAGGAAGAGATAAAAAGAGGAAGCGACCGGAGATAGAAAAAAAAAGAATCAGTGACACGAAAGAAAAATGCTAACGTTTGTACACAAAAATCTTTTTCTATACCGCTCGGCTCGCTTTTGCTCAAGTTTTATATAAAGAACCAATTTGCGCGCGATCTTGCTTTTCTCCCACGCTTTTTTTGTTGTTCGATATAATAATTTGAACTTTGGTTTTTTCCCACATCTCCGTCACAGCCACGTCACAGTGTAAAGCTGTGCGGAGAGATGTGAGATAAAAAAAAAAGGAAAACTAAGAGAGAAAAAATCTGGCGGAATCTCTTGAAAACCACCACCTTCTTCTGACGGCGCGACGACGAGAAGGCGTCTGTAAGCAAAATATGGTTGCGGAGATATTGGACGGAGGTCGGTTTGCCTTCGGTCGCGCCAATCTATTTCGCGCGCTAATTGGAATCTCATTAATCGGAAGCCAACCGAAATGGTTCCTGTGTCGACGACTTCGCTCAATGCTCTCAACCGGTATCGGTAATTGACGTAAAACGGATTGATCAGTGTATCTAATTCGTTTGCGGCTTTTTTTTGTTTTTTTGTTTTTATTGGTCGTTTCTCGTTGCCCGTAAATTCGCGTAATCGGATTACGCTTCCGCGGCATTTCACAAGAGCCCTCGGGTATCGAAGAAATGTACAGTTCGAGTAATGTATTTGCGTAATACTAATAACAATAATATCCGCTATGGAGGAAGTAATTATCCGTCCGAGAAGGTTTTTGCTCGGTTCTATTGTCCGAGATCTAGATAGCAGCGCGTTATCTAGAGATGAAGTTTGCATTCCAAAGAGACTAAATACCGTTCGTGAAAATCCTCACGTGTGTTTGTAAATGCAAACAGCGACGAAGAAATATTTCTCTTCTCATGGAGAACGCGATAAAACACTTGAAAACGTTTACGAGGGATGCGCGCGTTAATGAGGTCGATACCGAGTGCGGCATCAGTTTCCTCATTCGCGCGTAAATAGCGATAATAAATAAATACGTGATATTTCGTTGCAGCGCAATGGACATTGGGATCCCAGTGGACAGCCCGAATTTGGTATTGTTGTTTTACGTGGCGCAACTCTTTTTGCGCGAACTGCAAAAGAGCAAAAATCTCATACAAATCGTACCCATGGATATGTCTGGATATTACGGTAAGTCTTACACACACGCGCGCGCGCGTAACGTTTCACTTGACATTGTTACAACGTTTCCAAATTGCAACTTATACATAATAATGAATCAATATGAATATATTAACACGCGGAAAACTTTGTTCGAAAAAACTGTGTACAAGAGGGAATATGTAAGTGCGTCGCGTCGAATGGGACGCGTTATCGGTTTGCCAGCAAAGCGCAACGATGTATCAGTTTCCGCGAACTAGACCAGATATAAACTGATTTGCGACATATTCCTCCCCGCGGACTGTAGCTCTCAAATCTATCGCGCGTGTAGTTTATAGGCCACTATAACATTCAATAAATTCGCATTTCTATCCGCTCGCACGTACCCTCGGCTTCCTGCAATTACGCCAGTTTCGAATACGTAACGAATGTTCTCGTTTCGCTCCGAAAAAAAAAATAATCCCGGAAAATAATCCCGGAAAACGAGACAAAGACGTTGACGAAATTGATTGACGCTGTCGTGAGTCTACAATTTCCGTTATCGCGTTACAGAGAGCCGCGCCGGTCCCTCGTATATCGGCAATGTGGTCTCGCAGATTCTCTTGTGCAAACAGATTAGGCCGGACTTCAACGAGGAAGAGCTATGCAGCATCCGAAAGGATTCCGAGGAGATCGGCCAGCTGATAGCGGAGCTGCAGGAATTTATGCCCCAATCCGAGGCTGACACGGGTACAATTCTTTCGTTCATGTGCCACGCGAGATCACTGTCAACGACACAAATTCATCCGCAAATGTGTCACGATTTTCTGAAACGTATTTGGCGAACGATTTTAACGGCAAAAAAACTATTTTTTATAATTGTTTGAAGAAGATAAATATATTAATTTTTTATTAGCATATAGTTTTTTCTCAGAATTACGTATGTTGAGTTAGAACTGGCAAAAACGCTGCGACCTGATTTTGAATTTTGCGGGATTTATAAAAGCGCGACAGCGGGAGAGAGAAAGGGAGGAATTAAATCAAAACAATTGAAACAAAAAAAAAAAAAAAAATCCGTGATCTCGCTTTCCAAACGAGACTCATAATGAGATGAGCCTGATTATAATATATAAACGTAAACCACGAAAAGCGTTATTTGAGCGTGTCATTAATTAATGCGTGGACGGAAAATAGCGTCGTGTGTCAATGCGAGAGAGAGAAAGAGAGAGAGAGAGAAAGAGTACCGTCCGACCCTGGACTTTGATAATTCGAGTCAAGGACAATTCATTCTGCAAACGCCCCGTTTGTTCGACATCCTTACGTTTCTCCGGTCTAGTAAGGAAAGGCGCGAAAGTGGCAAATGCCAAAAGGCAAAAAAAAAAAAAAAAAAAAAAAAAAAAAAAAAAAAATGGCGGAAAACATAACGTACACGTTTGCTCAACAAATCCAGGCTGTCGTTTCGTAAAATAATTTTGCCCTGCTTGTTCGACAAACATTGCCTTTCATTGTGCCGCTAGAAAAAAAAGAAAGATTGACTTAAGCGCGAAACGGGAGTGACATGGGAAAAATATGGAATGAGGAGGGAAAATAAGGGTTGTGAGCGCGAATTAAATCATTCCTTTTTTTTATAAAAATCTGACGAAAAATCATATTTGCATTCAAGTTTGCAAGAGCAAATTGTTGATCGACTAAACACACACAACGTCAGTTTTTTTATTATACAAATATTGCTTTTTTGATGATTAATGAGATATTTTAATCTGCTGAACGTCGTAATTACACGCCACGAGAGCGAGGACTCTCTTCTCTCATTTTTCGCGCGCTCATGATTTCGCGCTCGACGGTTTAAGTATTAATCGACTTTGGCGCGCGAGATGTAGAGAAAGGAGCTTATTCTGCAAATGTATTCGCAGCTAAATTAGTAATTAACAGTCGGAGAAGTTGAAAAGGGATTGCGCGCGAGCGAGTTCGGCGCGCGAGAAGTGGTTCGGGAGCGTAAAATTGGAACCGGCAGCGATATGAGCTTTTCGATATGCGAGTCGACTGAGAGAGGGATGCGGAAGAAAAAATTAACAGGTGGGAAATGCGCAAATGATGAGTGAGCTCGCGCGAATCTTTGCAAATCACAATCCCGCTGTTGCGCTGTTTAGAAAAGCGAGAGTTTGAAAAGCCTTTGTCGCCGGAAACACAAATGCCGAGAAGCGGCAAATTGCCTCACGCCTTCTTGTGGCGCACATCCCTCTCTCGTGATCGGTCACATACTTGCTCGCCCGTTCACAGCAACACAGCCGTGTCGGATTAATTCAGTGTTCGCCGCCTAATAATTCTCTTTTTTCGCATACGGCGAGAAATTAATTCAATTCTTTCGCGACGCGGAAACCGAATAGAATTTTTATCGTTCGGTTCTGTCTCCGAGAACATTTTCCACGTTTGCATTCCAAATATGCGTCCCGTGTATAAAGAGCCCAGTCAAAAAGCAAGATTGATATGAACGAAGTATTATCTAAGCGGAACATGTCTGCATTCACTGTTTAGGATCGATGAGCGTGTCTACATCCTTTTCCTTTTATGTCAAATCCCGCGAGATTATCCTCACATACGGATAGCAATGAACGTACGGAAGTTACTGTGTAGTGCACGCTTTCAATCTCTCTCTCGCAGAATTTTATATTCCTGGTTGCGAGAGCGCGCGCGACGTTATCCGAAAAGATTCCCGATAGAGAGTATTACACTTTATAGCGCGATCGTGTCACACGGATAACGGAATTATATGTCCCTACTTTTCAGCGGGATTTAAAGAGCCGATACCGTGACCTTTCTCTCTCGATTTTTCGCAGTTAGACTCCTAAGTGCCAAAAAAAAAATCTATTTATTCGTATCTTTTTTAAGAACATTTTTTTTAAACTTAAAAACAATATTTTTTTAATCATTTAATATTTTTTCATCTTTTGCTTTAAGCGAAGCGACACGGCCGTGTAATAAAATAACACGATCTATGAGTTACCTTTGTTTTTTTCTGTCCGATTTTCCTCGCAGAAAAGTCCATGGCGCTTCACAATCCCGGAAACAAAATCAATCGAACCAACGGAAGTCGGAGGATGCACCGGTGGAGCAACAACGCAGACCAACAATCATCCTATTTCCGCAGCGGCTTCAAATTTTTATGCTGCGCCGCCGGCACGAATTATGTTTAATTAATGTATTTCCAATGTTCGTTCTGTAATTTCTGCAAAAAGATGCAATAATTTTAATTACTTGAATAATATCGATATTTTTAGATACGATACAAAAAAAATTTTCTACTCTCTTTCGTGGCAAAACGTTACAGTTGTTATGTGAATTTTTCAACAAAAGTGATTTTAAGAGAGACATGTCGAGGCCTAATCAAAGCCTAAACTTGTTTTATTTTGAAATATCTTTGAAACAAAGGTTTTTTTTTCTATAACTTATAACTGGTGACAATCAAAACAGGAACTCAAAGAATGGACTTCACTCACTTCTATGTGTTTCGTTTATTAAGAAAACTCTTGTTTTCAAAAAAAAGATTGACCGTTCTCTATTGAACTTTCTCAAATTACAGAAAATCTAACTCCAAAGAAATCGCTTTACTCAAATCTATCGTTGCACCGATTAAACTACCTTAAAATTGTACTCCAGTGTAATTCGAAATCTCTTATTATTAAAAAAACCATTAGCGTGTTACTTATCTTGATTTATATCGCATTTGCGGATTATCCAAGTGTCGCAATCGACGATCCCCCGATGAGAGGATTGTAATAAAAAAAACTAGTACATACTAGCTCGTATAATCGAATTAAACTCCTTCTACGAGATCTAGACAAATTTTATTATATATACATATATTTAAATACCATTATTAACATAGAGAGAAAGCGTCAATATAAATAATAAGCAACGGTAGATGCACGTTGTGACAAGCAATTAAATTCTAGAGTATTTTGACAATTGAGTGGACCAATTTCGATCTATTTATTAACGCGCATTGTGCAAAACATGTTTTATATACATATACAATACGCGTGTATTTGTATGTAAAACAATTCTGGCACACGTGTGTTCTCTATTTTCGTGTACATATATAATATACATATATGTATAGAGAGATTATTATACTATCTGCGAATTACGCGTTTACGCACACAATACGACACTCATACACGAATTTACATGTAAAACGAAAGATGAAAAACTTACTACGCATTGTCTTGTTCTCTTTTTTTTTTTGTTTTCCGATCGAGAGATACGTATTGCACGTAAGATGTTACATATACATACATATCAATTGTGATATTTTTGCGAGAAAACAATGATCCAATCGTCTCTTATATCTTGCGAAAACTATCGTCAACTTTCTGAAAATAAATATCGAAAGAGGTCAATCTATATACAAATTATATAAAAGATTTTAGCGCGATTAGACACTACATATAGATAACTCTCACATTACGCCGTATGTATATAGAAATAGTACAATGTATGTATGTACACTCGTTCGAAGTTGACGACTTCTCAAGAAACAATAACATTCGTAAACCGCATTGACAGAGTAGTTTTTTTTCTCAATATTTTATAGAGTTCGCTAAATTACATATCGCGGTTTGTTGTACCATAAGAAGGGGACCGAATTATACACATACATATATCATTTGTTTATTTCACTCCGATGACAAGAAATTTATCTAGTGCGTATTTTAGCGAACAATAGGATTTAGCGAGAAAGTCGCAGGTAGAGACGAGAACTTTCTTAAATTATACAACGCGTGACGAAATGAAATCAAAAGATATGAGATATATAATGCTATACATAGTATCTACCTAAGTACTGTTGATGAAATAAACTTCATCTTGTTCGAAACCAAATTAATCGCATGCGTTTCGTATATATCGTCCTCCAAATCCTTCGGCAATTGAATCCTTCACCTCTTCTCCTGCTCCTGTGTGTATATGCGCATTGAAGTGGGCATGGTGGAAGAAATAAGAGGTTTGTTATT
>QVOB01013024.1:0-10853 GCA_014839585.1 Pseudomyrmex concolor
CACTTTCTACGTCTCTGGTAGTTGCTTCCGTCCAAACCGCTTTCGTCCTCCGTCTGTCTTTTCTTCCTTTTCCGGATACTCATGTCCTTCTTCCGATTTCTTCTTACGTCTGTGCCGTGTCGTCGTCTTTCTTCTCATTTCTGGCGAGAAATAGACAGCCCTGGTCTAACTACTCGCCCCTTTCGAGGCGTTTCTTAATTTGTCCTCAGTTTCCCCCACGTTGACAGGCGCGCGCCTATAGCGCGAATTGTTGCCGAGAATCGACAGAAGTTTTTAATTAGATCACCGATTTTCTTTCTTCCTCGGCAGATCAACAGCGTTAATGTAATCAATAGGAATAAGATTCATCGCTCTCGGCGCGGGTGTGCTTGCATGAACGAGACGCAAAAAAACTCCCCTTTTCTCCTAATCGGTTGCTCCAATTCCCGCTTCGTTTCCATTTTTCCCTCTCTCGCGATGTTTCTCGCTTGTCTTGCAGCGGCCCTTCACCTGATCCCGGTCACCCTCCGTTTTCCCCATTCGCCGCAGTCGAACAGTGCAAAACGATCGACTCGATCCCTGGCAGATTGGTTTTAACGAGTTTCCTTTCAGCGAGGTTTATCGAGGAATTGCGGGCGCTTTCGGCGAGTCCCTTTCCCTCTCCTCCTCCTCCCTCTCTTCTTCGATGTGCGCCGAATACGCTAGGGAAATTTCCACGGAAGATCTTAATTAAAGACGCCCGCGCCGAAAAATGAGAGCTTCGCCGGATTGCCGGGGAAACGGCGTTATTGCCGCACCGACGCGGCGCGGATCCGATTATCGCGCGGTCTGATCTCTATTAACTGTGTGTACGTAGCTTAAGGGGATTCGCGAAAGTTGGATCGTACCGGGCGCGCTGCCATTATATAGCGCAGGTAAATACTCGACAGATCAAATTTTACTCTTAAAATTAAAAAAAAAAACAAAAAAAACGTATTTTTACAATAAAACAAGTGCTATCAAGTGTCTCAGACAAAAATATACCGCGCAACTTTGTAAAATATTTGTTTCAAACAAATTCTCTTTGCTCGACTATCATCACACTGTGAAAAATATACAATAATCGTTATAAAAGGCGTTTATCTCTGTGCATCAAGTTACACGTTCTAAATTTGATTTTGAGAAAACAATCGTGCATGTTTTGTGTACACATCACACTTTGTGGCAATGAACTGCACACGAAAACACATTTCTTTTCGCGGTAGAGATAACGCCGTGAAATGCGCCGCCCGCGGGATAATAGTCTCTTTTCAAATTCAACTTATTTTATACCGGGACGCGAGCAAGCACACCCTCGCGCGCGTATACACTCGCACGCAACTCGAAGATAAGCGCCACCCCATGCAGCGCCGTAAGTCTATCGGGCTTTCAGACGGCAAAAAGTGGAGAAAGCGGAGCGACGGAGATTGGGGAGAGTAGGAGAGAAAAGAAGCCCGGCTTTTAACAGCAAGACGATGGAGGCCGGGACCCGTCTGATAGGAGATTGACGCTCCGGCGCGTGAGAGGCCGACGCGCCCAGCTTTTCGGAAAGAGAAAAGTGAAACAGGGCTTACTAAACGCGCGGCGGAAGGGGCGTTTTCTCTGCCGTTTTTCAGATATTTAAATCCGCGCGAACAACCTCGACGAGGAGGGATTCCGCTCGCGGATCACCCCTCTCTCGCTCGCGATTTGAAATCTTGCGATTCGAAATCTCGCGATGCGCGAGAAGTTCCGGGCGCGACGAAGCCGCCGCCGCCGTCGCTTCCCTCGTCGACGTCTCGGGAACGAAACGAGAAACGCGATGCAAATGTTGGGAAAGAGCGAAGCGCGGTGCCGGGAGGAGATAGGAAGAGCGCGACGTAGTACACACGGCAGACTTTACAGGCCGTTCTCGCCGGAGAGGAAAAAGAAGACGACGCGAAGGAGGAACGAAGGAAAGAAAGGCGAGGGAAAAATTGCGGAGGAAGAGGAGGTTCCCTCGTGTGTACTTCTTAATGGTGTAGGTGTGTCGTCGCGCGGGATGGAGGAGTAAGTTTTAAAAACATCCCGGCCCGATGCCGCGCGTCTCCGTGGTGTTGGTTTTATCGCTGCTTCCTGCCTCTACGAGGACTCTTGTTCTCTTCTCTCTCTTTCTCACTTTCGTTCCTCTAACTCCGCGCCGTAAACTCACCATCCGGGTGAAGCTCTCGCCCGCCGTGGCACCGGGAACACTTGCCTACGTACTGTCGGCTGTAAATCCACCGAAAAGCATCTGCGGGTATCAAGAAACAAGTCCGGGCGGCAACGTGCACGTCGGGCGGGCTTTTAAACCTGCATGAGTGTACCTACCGCGCAATTTCGTAACGATCTGTGCACGCAGGTGTTCCGGATGCGGGAAAGAAGTTGTAGTTGCCGAAGAAGTAACCGCCGATGTACTCAAAATAGTGCTCAAGGCGGTTTTTTGCGGAGTGAATTTATAATTGATTATTAATCAGAACGAATATTTGTTAAACATTCACATATATGTTAAAAATTCTATGTAATAAAAAACTGTGACTTTTTTTTTACTTTTATACTCCTTGTTAAAGCTAGTAAAATATTAATATATTGGAAAGTGTGTTTTTCAAATTTATGATATAAAATCCGTGAAATAAAATCCGTTTTTTTCCGATTTACAATATTTCAACATTTTCATTTTTCCGTTTCTTCATTCATGACTTATCAGTAATATCGCTATCTCATCAACTACTTATTTCGATGAGCATTTACACGAGGCCCCCGAGCCACGTAATAAATTACGCGCAACAAATTGAACTACAAGACGGCCAAAGAAGGCGACCAAGAGACGTTTTTAGCGCAACTTCGACGCTGACGCGAAACTGCTTCTCTTCTCTTGCCCGTTGGTTCGTCTACTTCGACGTTGCCGCGTTCACGTCACTCTGCCGGTCTTTTTGCTTGAAATACTTTCCCTTTGACCGACAGGAGTAGATTGGATATTTTCCTTCTTGTAGCGCACCTGGTTTTTCCTTCCCGCGAGGCGAATCGACGAAACGCGTACGAATGCGTCGAAAGTTCTCGCGCGCTTTTCACGTCTTATGTTTTTTTATCTTCTTTTTTTTTTTTTTTTTTTTTTATGCGGATCACAGCTGACTTTACGGCGATGCTTATTTGCAACAACGGAAACGGCAGTCGGGACTCGGCGTGTGAAACAAGTCGTCGCATCAACATCTCATTTCGTTTCCCATTACGTAAACGTCTGAAGCACGCGATTTATTTGTCTTATTTTCGTACGGAATGTTCTTTGGCAGGACCTCAAAGGCAAGTCGGGCCCGCATGCGCCCCCGCCAGCTACCGTCTCCACCCCTTCGTCGCTCTTTCCCGGTGCTCTCTCTCTCTTTCTCTCTTCTTCATACGACGGCCACCCTTGCCGTTCTTGTAGACCAACGACTCCTCACATATGATTACCATCGACGTGAAGCGAGCTAATATCCGAATTTTTGCGATTCCTTTTTACGGGATATTGAAAGCCATTTTCCTCTTTTCTTTTGCCTTGTCTTCCTCCATTTCTCCTCGGGACCTCCGGCTTTATTCGAAAGCTTTGTCGGAATACACACCGATTTTGCCCTCTCTTTATGGATTCGTCGTAAAGATCGAGCCAAAAACCGGCCAAAAATATTGATCACGGATGGGAATGCGGGATTACCTCGCTTCGCGGATCTCCGACTTCCTAGATTGGAACCATGAAAATTCAACGATATTCGTCGACCGATTGAATCACAAAAGTCGAATATCCCTCTTTCTCCCTCCTTCTTCCCTGCCCGCGATGCACACATATTCACGAGTAGTAATTGTATAATCAGCCGTGCATTTTGCGGTAATGCTTGATATCGGTGCATATATAAATGCAATTCCGCGGATAACTATGCGTGATGTATGAAATAGCTATTACAATATTAAATCGACACGATAACTGTGCGACAATTCCAGACGGTTGATATTAATAAAGGCAATAACCGGTGTGCACGCACACACACACACACACACACACACACACACACACAATTCGCATACGCACGTACACAGGAATGCGCAATGTCATTTACGTAATGAAATCTACATTAGGCGGCGGTAAACGTTTCGATCACTTGATCAATTAAAAAAAAAAATAAAAGAAAAAATAATACAACACGACGAGGCGTGACAAAGCGCACAACGAGCCGTGTGCAATTATATATTTCCAATCCATTAAAAATTGCAAATCGAGACGGAACTGCAAAGCGCGTGTTATACGAGACGCCGCGGTACAATGCGGCCAATAAAACTAGGGTAATGAATATCCTTTGAGCGGGATACATATAACAGCACAAAATAAAAAAAAATTTCCACGGCTTTTTATAAAGAAACTTGTTCTCCTCGTTGTCGAGTAATTGCGCAAGGAACGAGGCGGCGGTTGTTGAAGTGCACTTGTGAGTGACGCAGAGCGTACGCGCGACTCGGAATCGGGATCGACAATCACGTCGGGATTCCCCGACGATGAAATCCTCGCCGCTTGTACGTATTCGTCGTGGAGTTTCGCGAACACGCTCGATGGCGAAACGGAGGAAGTTGTCGGAAAAGTTTTTTCCTCGCGATTACTCAACAACGTCGTGAAGAAACAATCGGCACTTTTCGCCTTCGTGCTCTCTCGCCCCCTACACATCGCAATGGGAATGCAATCTGCTCTCTCGCCCCGCGGCGAAACAAAGCTGCGACTAACGGCCACCTCGACCGTTAAAAAGAAATATCATTAACGTTCTCTTTTGTGGCTTGACCTGCGAGTCCGCGCGATAGACGAGAAAATAGGTTAATAGAATCCTAATACGAACGCGAGCGCTCGAGCGTTTTGTTCTCTTCTTCGTCCTCTTCTTCTTCTTCCTCCCTTTCACGTGCGAGATCGGAGCAGCTCCGTTTCTCTTGCGAAAAGAAAGATGCAATTGGTTCTTACACACGGACGTATAATCGCATCAAAGTTTCCGTCGCGTGCTTTGATCTCGCGGAAAATCGCCCGCAACGAAGAAACGGAACAAAAATGAAAGGTCGGGTCGGGTTCATTCATCTTGAACTCGCGCGCGCGCGCGGTTTCCGGGATTGCGTTTTCTATAGAATATCGCCGCTTGTGTGAAATTATCATTTGACGTTATTGTACTGAAGTTATACGTTCAATTGTGGGTCTGATTATTTTTATGTCTAATTATCTTCAATTTTTAAAACAACAACGCGGACATATATTATTGCTCACTATATAATGTCTAGTTAAATATCAAAGGTGAGACTATTTAGAGCGCGTTACCGGTCGTGTGACCGATAGAAGTGACCTGCTTACGTCGCAAGGAGCGATATCACGTCGAACTGAGAGAGAGGAATAGGAAAGAAGATAAAACTTGATGGGGAATGAGACGCTAAAGACGGAGAGAGATGGATTCTTCCGGAAACTCAACGACTGCGAAGTCAGACACCAGGACCGCGTTATTTCCAGGCCGACGGTGCCTTTTGATCTTTCAAAGTCTAGACTTCCTTCAGTCTTCCATCGTACGCTCGGCAGTCATGCTCACTAGGAGGTAAACGCGCTCTTCGGGACCGACTTATCGAAACTTTACAGAACTACGCCGATATCCGACCCCCCGCCTCCAACCCGTTCCGTTTTCTTTCTTCTTTTTTCGTCTATTTCAAGCCTCTCTCTCTCTCTCTCTTTTTCTAACTTGCTCCGCGCCACGACATCGAACCCTCGTCACTATCCATCCTACAAAGACTTTTTCCCTTCTTCGAAGGCCGCGCCGATAAATCGCATCCCAGTAGCCGTATTTTCCCTCCAGGCGTTTTTCTCCTTTATCGCTCTTGCCTCCCGATCATCGATTTGTACTTTAATGACTTATTTCTTTATTTTTGTTTGGTATATGTTTCTTATAATATCATACAGTTTTGTTTGTTACGTTGCACAATCGACAATTCCATTGGATCTTTAATTCAAATATGTTTTCAAATCCGCGATGATGAGAAAAAGCTAAACTTTTAATGCAATGCATTTTGCCGATCGTGTTGATAAAAAACTTTTTACCGCTACTCCCTTTTTCGACCGGCATTTACAGTATATCAATCGTCCTCTCTCAAAATCCCGATTTTCCGCACCTCATCCATATTCTTCACGGTCGGTCGGCCTCGCAATTCGGCTGACTACTACTTCAGTCGACTACCGGCGGTGGCCGGGTCTCGCCGCACCGCTGTATACAAAGTGTTCCCATTGAGCGGCGCTAATAAAACCCCGGGCCTCGAAATGGAACGTGGAAAGAAGGTTGAAATCAGGTCGCGTCGCGATCCCGCAGGTGATCTAAATTGAAATCGGTCCTCCGTGATCGCAGATGCGAACACGGGCTTTCGGATCGGCGTCCCTCGACGCGGGGCAACCTCTCGCCCTTTTGAGGTGGCGTGTCGGCAGTCGAATCGTGCCACCTCATTTCCCTCTTTCCTTTCGTTCTTTTCCTCTTCCTCCTACTCCTCTTTTCCCGTCGTCCTTGTCGTTGTGACTAACCTTCTGCTCTCTCCTCTCGCCGTATAAACCCGCCTCGCTACTTACGCTCGGTTCCGGTGAATTAAGCCGGGAGAATTAAGTCAATTGGAAAAGTTTTTATTGGCTCGCGTTTACGAATTCCACGACGCTCATATCGTTCGATTTATTGTCGACGACGCCCGTCTCTATATACCTACCTACGCGGCTATTTCTACGCGGATGAAATTGCGCGAGAACAGGGCGAGCTCTGACGCTCTCTTCCAAATCCTGGGGAGATCTTTTGCCTTCGATTTCATCGTGGTTGTTGACGATCCGCGTTCTTGCCCTCCCTCGCGTGCGATTAACATTTTGCTTGACTAGGGGACGTGAAACCAACTTATGCCGGGTTTCTTTCGTTCATTCGCTCGATTGGCTATCAATTTCAGTGTATATCAAACATGGAATGTAATATCGAATTGCTCGAAGTTTCCGTGAAGAACCGTGTTGAATTTCTTATAGATACGATATCCAAGCGTCCCTCTATTCGGAAACTCGACAACGTTTTATGTTAAATGAACGTAAAAGACGAAGAAATTGCTTTTCCACGCGAAAGCGCGACATGTAATATATATATATATATATATATATATATATATATACCATATATATATATATATATCCCAAACTGAGTATGCAATGTTTTTTTCAGACATTCATAAGTATATTATTCTGGTCTTCGGTTCTAAATCCTGTTAGTAAAAAGCAATACGTGCACTATTTAGAAATTATTCAAACATATCTTTTTTTCTTTGTATTCTTATTTGTATGATTGTTGATATTTTCTTTTTTTCTAGACTTTTTTTCTTCTTTTTCTGGATTGTCATTTAAATTCGTCGACAGTTTAGTCAACCACTTAACCACCAGTGGAAAGCTTTTTGTTTTATTTTGAACGAAATCCCTTGTATAAAACACGTCGTTCTGCATAGTCCGCACGTTCGACGTCAAAATTAGTATGTAACGAATCGCGCGTGCAAATAACGACCTCGTCTATATACGAAACTCGTTACGTGCGGAAAACAAATACAGCACGCTCTGCCACGCCGGGATACCTCAGAAAAATGGCCAGAAAATGGTACCGCCGTTCACACTCCGGATATTTTCTCCGAGCGTATAAAAATATGCGCTTCGGCCCCTCGTACGCTCGCGCGCGTTAACTTCACTCTCCGCACTTCCTGCTGTTTATTTTAACACCACGCGCATTTATTTTTATCGAGGAATTTTGAATTTTCAGTTTTTTCTTTTTTTTTTTTTTTTGCACCGCGCGACCGATTTTCGGGACAGAAGTTCTCTCGCTTCGTATTGCAATTTCCCAGACTTTTACAAAGAGAGCCACCACAAGGGAGGAAGAGAGAGCGAGTCAATATCAAACGGACTATTTTCGCGTCGAGTCAACGAACGTGTACCGTTTGAGTGCAGTCCGGTAAGAGATTCCAAGCGTAAAGGAAGAGCAAATCGCAGCGTGGTAAAAGGATATATATGTATGTATTTACGAGCGAGCAATCGCGCGAGAATCATCCGTTCCAATTCCATTAATGCCCGGGCGCGTTTTGTGTATCGGTGGTCGACTGTGCGCGAACAAAGCGCGGTCAAATTCGGCACGGTCTCTCGGCTCGCGGTATTATTAAATTATTCTGCTGTTCGCGATTATAGGTACGGCATGTAGTTGCTATTGCCCCATCGGACGCGAAAAATCGATTATCCCTGCCTATCGCTGTCGTTTCGTCGCCAGTCGCGTGCGTTAGCTCGCTCTGTCGTAGCCGTCGCCGTCGCCGTCGATTCTCGCGAAAATAAATTTCGCAAAACGTTCGCGCGCGACCGTTTAAACGCGCGAAATTTTGAAAATACTTTACATCGCCCGCGTGCGACCCGATATTTGTGAAATACGAGCGTCACGGGAGCACGTCCCGAGCACGGGGCAACGTTGGCGGATTAAAACAAAAACAAAAAAAAAAAAAAGAGCGCGAGAATGCTCGCAATTGATCACAATGCGTCGCGGACGATCGGTCCCTCGTCATCTCAGAGAGTGGAGAAAACGAATAGACACAAGCTTTCTCTTGTAACAAATGTCAAAACTTTTTTCACGAAAATAATCGGTCAAGAACTAATTGCGAAAGCGTCGCGCCGTGTCGAACGCTTTATATCAATACATATATACATATGTACGCGTTTATCGCTCGAGAAACGCCGGAGTTGATTTATGCGTCGCTGGCAAACGCCGCGGTTCGAAAAAAAAAAAAAAACGACGCGCGGATTCATAAAATTGATCGACGGCGAGAGAGAGAAAGCCAGCGAGATTCGGACCGACTGATTGTAAATTGTAAGCAATTTCGTAATTGCGTGGACAAAGCAATTAAGCCATTTGACCGACCGTGCGAGGCGCTCCGTGACAAAATACATCGGCTGACGTTATAACCGCGCAAACAGAGAGCGATAATGCAATTTGGATAATACACGACGGCCGCATTTGCGCGCGCACAGCGGCGTCGCGCACCAGGTGTAATGGAGGGATGAGCGCAAACACGCACACGCGCACGACCGGGCGCGGCGGGCAACAAAGTTGGATCACTTGATGAAAATCGACGGCTGCAAAAGACCAAATGTTATTCCACCGACGTGCGGCTCGTATTCCCGTCCCCGCAAAACATAAAACTGAAAATCCACGCGCGGCGACGTGACTGCAACGTTTTCCGAAGTCGCTGAGCGTGGCGGCGACGGCGGCGGCAACGGTGACTGTTTATATTGCGACGTGAGCGCGTTGTGCACGACCGATTTGCAACGATCGCGCCAGAGAGCACATCTATACGTGCATACATATTTTTATATTAGACTAATCTATACGCGCACGTAGCACACGAGGACCGCTCTCTTCGTTCGACTCGAAGACGCGCATTTTTTTCGTTAATGCTAAGATCGCCTGCAAGGATCGCCATTCTATCACGAGGAATTACATAACGTGCAGAAAAAAGCTCTCTATTCCGCCATTTTAATCGCACGAACGACTAATTTTATTTGCCGAGCGCGAAATTTCGCCCCGAACCATCATCCACCTTAGGCATTCGCCGGGTATGGAACGCGCCATTATCCCGGGACTTCGAAGCTCGTCATTCTCGTTTCTACTAAATTCCATCGCCGAACGGGCGTAGCCGACGAGGGCAGAGACGGAGGAGCAAAGACAAGAAAAGGAAGAAGCAAGAGAGGAAAAGAAACGGGAGAGATAACAGGAGCGAGACTAGCTGTGTTTCTTAATTTCGCCGAATGCCGACGAAAATTTCTCGTTCTCTCGTTTCGTAAAGTCGCGGAGCGATACCCCGCAGCCGTCGGGATTCCACGGCGTCGTCGTCGGAATTTTTTCGTCGAATCCGTTAGCGATTCATCGACCGACATAAAACTCTGCGAAATGATCTATAAAATTGAACATTTTCCGTACGCGCATTCAGGTGCGGTCGCCGGATGCGGCGCTCTTTCCACGGAGATGGCGGAAACGATCATTGACAACATAGGGAACTGTTGGGAAAGAGAAGGAGGAAGGTTGGGAAGAGGGTTGACGTTGGACTTTCGCGAGGGACGAAAGAGAGGGTGAGAAACCGCGCGCGACGGTGGAGACGACGCGCAGCATCGAGCGCGCGTATATGTACCCCCGATATCGGGGAACTATTTTAACGCAAATGAGAAATTCTCTTTCTCTCTCTCCGCGATAAACAATCAAGATAAAGGATTTATGGTCGCGCGGGAAACAGCCGCCATAAAAGTCTCCGGTTGTTTCCAATCTGTCAACTCGGTGCCGCGAAGTCGGAGCGAGACAGAAAAGGCAGCTCTCGCCCGCCTTTTTTCCCTTCGTGTACTGACCGTTCGCTCGTCTATCGCAGACGATATCGACGACGATGGAGTGTATTTGCGTACACGCGTATGTTACATTTATCTCGCGCCGCTTCGCCAGCAATCACTGTATTGGACGTTCCCTGTTTGTCGCTTTGTTCCGTTCGCAAAAATGTTACTCCGCGCGTCGTCGTACAACGGTCTCGTGTTCAAGTTGATCGGAGCTGTTCGATTTTTGCGATTCGACATGTAAACTGAAAGACTGAATGCACATGTACTGCTCCGCGGAACACAGAGCTGCGATATGCGCAACATTGTAAATATAATCGCGCAATTGACATTTCAAATTTAATTCTAATCATTGGAACAAACATCGAGCAAGCAAACGTCTGCCGCACACGTTGCGGAGTAGCGCGAGAAAATTTTAAATATTGTAGAAGAAGATCAGTTTGTATCTAGAATTTATCATAACGACTGT
>QVOB01013025.1:0-25771 GCA_014839585.1 Pseudomyrmex concolor
TCTCTCTCTCTCTCTCTCTCTCTCTCTCGTTGTCGTCTCTTTCCCCGCTCCGTCTCTCGTGTTCGCCGTTCACGAGCGGCTATCACCGACGTCGACGACGTCGCCAATCACATTTCCGTACTTTTGATTCTTTCTTCAAACATCTCCGTGTACGAACGAGCTATAACAGTAAGCTAAATTTGTCTCGGGTAAGAAATATATATCGACCGCGTTCTTGGCTTTGCGATTGCAAATCGCGCGTTGCGTCTGTATCTACGTGTATTCATGCATTTTGAGCAACGTAACGAGTATATATACCGCGGCATCATCGTCCTTTCATTTTATCGAGCATCGTTCCGAGCACTACATCATTGTTGAAACGCCAGCTCGAGAGTGAAATCGTACTTCCGCCGGAGAGTACGTGTAGTAGTTGTTACGGGGGTTGATTTCGGGGCTGGCTTCGTGTTGTGACGCGTTTCGTGCACACCGCGCACCGGAAGGTCGAGCGAAATGGTGTTTTACCATGGACAGGTACCGGGGGTACCTCGCTCCTTAGAATGCAAAAACGCTTTCCCCGTTTCACGCTGAAATTCTAACTCCTTTCGGCTTGTTATACAATCTTATCGCTCTACTCCGCTCGCGCGGCTTTCCTCCCGTTTCACGTGTTTCACCCTCTCGCCGAGGGTGGAGGCCTTAAAGTCTCGGGCGAGTGTTACTCCTCGGGTGAGAACGAGACGAACCTGAGCGGAGAAAGAGAGAACGGAGAGAACGCACGGCAGCCAGTC
The DNA here is from genome assembly GCA_014839585.1 of Pseudomyrmex concolor. NCBI lineage: Eukaryota > Metazoa > Arthropoda > Insecta > Hymenoptera > Formicidae > Pseudomyrmex > Pseudomyrmex concolor. The sequence goes on from QVOB01013025.1 coordinate 765, forward strand.
AGGCAACCCCTGGTCTTGATCCACGTTTGTATCCGTGGCTCGTAGGGGGTGTCGGAAAGGGGGACCGGGGTTGGCGAGAGGTGAAGTGTGCGGGGCACCCTCCCCCCCGGGCTAGGTAGTAGAAGGGGTGTCGTGATAACGTCACGCTCTGACAGAGTGCCGCTGCTATCGCGCCGCCACACGCCGGCAGAGAAACAAAATGGAACCTCCGACCGACCGACCGACCGACCGACCAGCCGACCCTTTCTCTCCTTCTCCGCTCTCGCTCGCTCACAGCGGACCTCCGTTTCTCTTTCTCGTCGCTCATTTCGTCGCGATACTTCGGTCGTCTCGCGATTTCGACCTCAACGGAATGTTCTCGAGGTACCGTCGACACGTCGCCGACAAGCGATACGAGAAACGCGACCGCACGGATTATAACAGCCATCGAGACGTCGAAAACGCCGAGAAAGAGAGAAAAAGAGAGAGAAAGAGAAAAGATCAGAAAGAACGACTGCACGTGGAGAGTCGAGTACCCACCTTTTCCAATCGTCCCGAGGCACTCGAGATTCGATTCGGGAGATTAATGATCGGACCAGAGGATCGGGACGATCCTCTCCCGAGCGCCCTCGGGCCACGAGACGAAACCCCGTTTCCCGTCCTTCCGATTCGAGAAATGAAGGACACGGAAAGGAGATCCCGTCTCGGCGAGCGAACCGCAAAAGAGATTGGGAGTATCGTTGATATATGAGTGTAATCCAGCTTCGGTCTCGGTGCCCGGAGAATATTAGTTTACTTTTGGGACAAAAGCGGATCGATCGTCGGCGTCGTCAATGACGCTCAATAACTGTGGAGGAGAAAGCACCGTCGAAAGGATCGAAGCTGTAAAATGCATCGCGTGATGTGCAACGTGAACACGCAAACGAGAAAGAGGAAACGTCATCTTTCGATTTGGAGAGAAAAATACACGTAGTTTTCTACATTTCCCCTGTACACATTTACAATTCGCGCATTATATATTTCCCCACCCGAGAGGTACATATATATGTTCGAGTTATATATCCACAAAATTCAAAGCTATATCTGCCAAACGGGAGCAGAGATTTCGATACGAGCAAAAAGTTACGCTCTCTCGTAATGCCAGCGGGTCGTTGATTCGCGGTCGTTTATACGCGGCGTGACAACCGCGCGTAATATCGAGTAAATCGGGGAAATTGAAACTCGGCGGTGTTCCGCGCGATACCATTCCGCGCGTAGGTAGGTACCTGTGTATATTACGCGGAGCGCGCGTTTGTCGCTCGCGCGCGCTCGACTACAAAAGGTGCGCGCGACAGCGCGAGTGTGAGTGAGAAGCGACAGAGAGACAGAGAGAGAGAGAGAGAGAGAGAGAGAGAGAGAGAGAGAAAGAGAAAGAGAGAGAGAGAAAGAGAAAGAGAAGTCGGAGGGGATCGATATGACGAGCGTTGCATACGCGGGGTTCCGGAGAGCACACGTCCTGCTCAAATGCACACAAGGTCACACGGGTGTCCGCACACGGAAATCCGGATCGGATCCGGCACAGCGATCCGCGAATACGCCAGCTCCGGATTTTTGGCTGCCTGTGTGGACGCGCGCAAACGCGACTCTTGTCTCTTTGTGTTCCCGAATGCAGGCGTATATCAAACGCTCATAATAAATAGGAGAGCGTCCGATATTACTTCCATTAATTGTAAAGCTCGCGCGGGCGCGAGCCACGTACCGCGGGCGAAAAAACTTTTGGACTGTCCTCCACTGTCAAAGCCGCGAGTCGAGTTTCACAAGAGTGTATTGTTGCGCGGGCATATTTTCCAACACACTTCCATGCGTGTATAGGCGTGTATGTGTGTGCGAGGCGAGTTTGCCAAACGTGCGCGGAACCGACGTCGGCTAATGGTACGGAAGGGGTGGCGAAAATAAAGAGGGGGTGGACCGGAGGGTGGAGGTTGTAATTAAAACAGGAATGTTAATTACTCTTTGCATTACCGAAAAGCCTGTTATTGCCGGTGGACGTGCCGCGCGGTGGATCGGCCTGACTAAAGCGCAGGTGTAGAGGAAATTTCAGATGAGCTCTTTCGCTACACAGAGAACGTCGCGCTCGTTAACCAGATTTCTTCTGCGCGAGCTCAGGCAAATAATAAAGGAACATTTTGACGTGGCAGAAACGATCCGCAATTGTGTATTATACCGTTGCGCAGTGTAATAACGGAAGCTTAGAGACTGGCTCGCGACAGACAAATTCCGCGAAGAGATTGGCGGGTAAACGTAATCGGAAATAATGAGACAAATTGATTCAAATGCTAACGTGCGTGACGCTTCGTGTGTGTTACGTCCGCGCGTAATTTACCGACTCGATCGGGAAACAGGAAACGTCTTATTTGCGATAATAACCGGTCCCATCGCGTACGCTAGAGCGTCGTTTAGAGTCACGTTCAAATGAAACGGATCGCGAGGACGGATCTTTGTGTGGTTTCGCTCGAGAAACGATCGTCCGGAAGAAATTCCGAGGCAAGAAACAATTTCTTCGGTCCCGCGCGGGCGATGGTTCCTGGAACCGGTAGTAGTAAAACCTACGGTGCTTACAATCTTAAGTCTCGCCGATGTAATTTATGCTGTAGACAGAAACATCATCCTCCGCGCATTCCCGCGCGGAGATCATTCCGGCAGCGGAAATCATCTCTCGCCGCTGGAACACTTTGTTGTCGTTAAAAGGTTTCGCAGTTAAATACAAAGAAGCAGATGAGACAAGGCGGTCCCGTGGGTCAGGCACTAGTTAAGGTCGAGGGGTCGTAAATACGGGTCCGAGTTTCAAGAGACCGAGAGATGATTTATAGAAACTTAAATCCCCGGGGCTGCTGCGTCTCCTCTCCTCTCTCTTTCTCTATCTTTTTTTCCGCGAGTCGACACTCTCGAGTCGAACGGTTCTCTATCTCCGACTCTATACACACGTGCGCGCTAAAACTACCGGTGTGTCTATGTCTATCTCTTTTTGCCATCAGCGAAACGGTATTATCGCGAAGTCTGGAAGAAAGAAGAGGGGGAAGGTCTCTCTCTCTCTCTCGCAGGGACTTCTTCTTGAGCGCGGGGACCCGCGCTGCGCCCCACGGAATATTTAATTACAGCCTTTACAGCCGAGCGAGAAGAAAATAACGCAGACCAGCGGCCGAATGGCTCTGCGCTGGAACGCACTGCTCTGTGTTTACCTCGTACTTCTAATTGCTTCGGTTGGGGCGAGTCTGCCATTACGATGGAACGGAGATCGCGTATCTCTTCGCTACTCGCGCGTATGTGTGTGTACGTACTCACACGTGGTAGCCGAAACAAAACTCTCGAGCGAGATAATTATTGAGCCCTCCCGCTGTTGCTGCCGGCGAGCGCGATTCCTCCACTTCGACCCGAAGTTTCGGTGAAATCGCCTACTTCTTCTTCATCGGAATTCTCGAAAGATTGTCCGCGAGAAAGCGCTCGATAATAGTTCGTCTATGTAAGTCTCGACGTAATTGCCACGCGAAAGAACTCGCGCGCGCGCTTTACACGGAGAGAGACAGAGCGTTTTATCGTTGTGTGTGTGTGTGTGTGTTCAGGAGACCACATTTAGTCGAACTACATAAAGTAATAATATGTTAAACTTCCTGAAGGTAGTTTGACAGTCGAGCGATTAAACCCCGTGACAGCAACACGTCGCAATCTTCCGTGTCTCTCGATTATGAACCCGGGGGCATGCGAGCATAATCAATTTCTCTCATCGTCCGTTTCTCCGTTAAAACGCTCCTCTTTTTTTTTTCTTCAATTAATAAATTACCTGCGGCAGATAACACGTAATCCTTGTAAGAGCTTTGAACGACTCGCGCGCGTAGTCGCGAGTGCCCTTTTCAGTGATAGAGCAATATTTCCATGGCGAGTATTAACACGCGGGGACCTCCCTTTAAGCGTGCAGACACCTTCGTAGGTCGTGGTAACGTCGGCGGTGCCACGCGATGGTGTTGGTGAGGAAAAGGGGTACGGCCATGTTGGTGAGGTGGCCAATGGCGCGCGGAGCACCTGCCTCCCGTCTCTCGCATGTTTCACCGGACGTGTGTGCCGGCGAACCGTGTGGGCGTTCGTACGTTTCTCTACACGTGTGTGCGTGCATAAAGGGCGCGCTCGCGTGCGTAGGTACGTACATACACCTCGACCAGTATGTACACGGCTACGTACACGCGCGCGAGTGTTTTGCGCGCGCTCCTTTATGGGGAGATTGCATTGCAGCGTTGCCGTGGTTGGCCTCTCGCTCCTTCAGTCTCGGATATTTTCCGTGCCTTATTGTGTGAAAAAAAAAACAAAAACAAACAAAAAAAGAAGAACGCGAAACGAAGAAAAAGGAATTTATCTACCCGTGTACTTTTATTTCCTCGAACAAAAATGGCGTGACAGCTGAGAGGAACGGGGTATATACTTTGTAATTAAAAGTATTACAAAGATACGCTCTCTTTTCTTTCTCTCTTTCTTCCTCGATATGAGTATTTTAATGTTTCTACGTGAAACTAATAGTGCGATTATATTAGACGTGTTCGGATTAATTATAGCTCTTGTCTGACTATCGCACCGATGATTGACGTCGATGTTTCAACTATCCCCGATTATCTAGCGTTATTAATTTCCGGCCCGTCGACTAATGCGGGTATTCGTTCGCACCTGGTAGTTAGCCGCTGCTCCTATACTTAGGCGAGATGCGTGGATTGCATTAAAATTGCGCGTGAGCTCCATTTTCGCGCGGCCACACCGCGCGCGCGAGAAACACCCTCTCGTTATTCTCGATCGCGCGAGATCCGCCATTCGTACACTCAGCGCGGTGATTTAAGGTTAAAAAAGTAATTGACCGTAATCTCTAGGAGAATCGAGAGGAACATCGCGGCGGCGGCGCGTAATTGTCGCGATATTCACGACGAGACCGGCTGTAATTACGCGATCGTGCGAGCGTGTCGATCTTGTCGAAGTGATGCCGTCGCGATAATTGCGCGCTACTTCGCGCGACGTGCCCGGAGGCGGCGGAATATTGTCGGTCGCGCAAAAAGCTGGCGCAGAAAGAAGAGAAAATCCGGCGCCGTCGTCGTCGCCGATCGCGATACATTATGTTTGTCTCAGAACAACAAACGTCTCGACACGACGACAAGGTCGTCCCACCGATGACAATCAACGCAAAGAGACCGTCTTCGCGGACTGTCGACGCAGCTTCGTGCCAATTATGGCAAGCGAAAATTTATGCATTCGATACATAGACACGCGTATACACACGTCGTATTCGCACGAAAAGAGAGAGATTTTTGCGATGTCGCAACGCGTGGCTTAAGTCAACGTACCAATGTTTTCCAACACACATAGATACCGACTTACTCGATCGACTGTTTAAATTTTATTGCCGATAATAGAAGTTTTTCACACTTTTTTTTTTTTTTTTTACTGGACTTTACAGTTGCGATTGTTGCGACGTAAATGATTACATTTCTCGAATTTTACGCGCGCGATAATTTTCCGACAGCGCGCACTGGATCACCGGTGATTAATCGTCGTCCGACACTGCGTGCGATAGAAATAATTTTCGCCGCAGTTCATTGTTTTTCATTTGCCGTGGCGTTTATCGCGTAATCGCGTGCACGTATCGCGTTGTCTACGCGTGCGAAATTTCCGCGAAAATTTCTTCGCACGTATTCCGCGCTGACGATCTCGTGTGTGGGTAGGTATAACCTCGGACGCGAAGGCGCTCGTGATGTTGCACACGGCCTCGGTAAATCGTTCTCGAAACACACACAGAGAGAGAGAGAGAGAGAGAGAAGAGATAGATTTCGTGAGGAATGAAGAAGAGAAAGAAAGAAAGAAAAGAAAAACAATAATAATAAAAAAGATCGAGTCGAGCGGTCGGCGAGGGCCACGGTACCAGTTAAAATCTTCATTGCGGTCGGCCATTCTTCTCCCGGAGGTCTCTCTTCGTCTTGACTCGGAGTTCGTCCTGGGTTCCACCTGGTGCTTTCGCGCGGCGTCTCTCCCCCTCTTCCTTTTTGCCACGTAATTCTTTCCGCGTAGCTCCTTTTCTTCCCGTCTCGTCCGTCCTCGACTTGGTGCGGCAGACGGCACGACCTAAGGGCAGTGATGCGTGCATGCGAAGGTCGGCACCTTCGAGCCCCATGCACTTAAGGACGAGTTTCATCCACCAGTGTGAACGAAGTCTCGATCACGCCGCGCCTCTCTCGTCCACATTATCTCGGTCTCGCGTATTTCCCACGAGGATGATGATTGCACGTTGAGCGAAAACCCGCGCCTCTCAATCCTTCACCTTCGACGTTTCGAGAGTTCCGCGCGGAACTCTCAAACACATTTCTTCCCGCGGACTTCCTCCGCGGAAAAGTTTCTCGCTTAGAGCGAAAGATCCCCGAAGCAAAAACTCACCGATATTTCCTGACGATACATCCAGTCGGATTAAAAGCGCAGGCGATTTTATATTGTAAAAATTACTTATTAATAGCTCCGGGGTTATTAAAGTTTAACTGACCGTATCGATAATCGCATCTCGCTAGTAAGCAATTAATCCCTTAATGGCATTTCTTCTCCTCGCCGCAAGAACTTAAGTTATTAATAAATCAATCTTGATTGCGCTCGCAAGAATATATAACCCCACCGTTTGAAAACGAGCTTTGAATTGGTTTAAGAATGTGCGTCTTGTCATTAAAATAATTTATTTAAATCTTTCTTATCGATACATGCATCAAATAGAAAAAAAAAATATACATATATATATATACGACCTCGGAAAGAAAACATTGATGAGATCACAAATTTGCAAATTTGTTCGCGCAGACGCGAAAGCAAACGCATGTGGGAAATTCGGACCGCAGTGCGTTTCCACGCGCGGCGTATAAAAGAAGAGCGGAGCAATTAATTGCGTATTGTATCGGAAGCGAGTGCCCGGAGCGCGAAATTGGCACGATAACTCCTCGCGAAATCGTCACGCTGGGAAATCTCCACGTGTCGGACGAGAGAGCGGATCGCCAGAACTTCTCGCTTGTCGAGGTTCGGTTCTCCCGCCGCGCTGCGCCAGTGTGTTCGCGTCCACCATAATAATTCCCCCGTGATTTTTATTTGGTCCCGTTTCATTGCCCGGGATGGCCTATGGGCAGCCGGTACGGTCTGTTATTAGCGTCTGGTGCTCGGCGTTATTGCCGCGCGGCTATACGCGCGCACAGCTCTTGTTCTCCCTTTCTCTCCCTCCTTTTCCGCCGTTATATTTCGCTCCTTTTCTTGCTCGTCTTTCTCGTTTTCTATCAACGGGAATGGTGGTGCACGGGGCCACGAAGAAGAAGAGGGATTGGTCGGATGAGAATCCTTCCGCCGGGCTCGACGCCATACCAGGCTCTGCACGCGGATATATAGCGCACGCCAAAAATACATTCAACTCGGCTTGTCAGCATCACGGGAGAAAAGTTTTTTCTGCCTTCTAACGTTACGCAATTTTTTTTTGTGGAAAGAAATTTTTTAATTACATCAATAATGTTTCGATCGTTCGAATCACATATTGATATAATTGCACGTTGCGCGCGTACGGATGATGCTTGACGGATTTGTCGCAATAAAAGAAAATCCAACAACTGACGTGAACTGCATCGCCGTCTTATCTTTATCGCTTTATCGAGGTCATTCATTTGAATTCTACAACACGTGTTCCGACGGGCGAGTCTTTCAAGAGAAAGAAATAAAGAAGTTTCGCGCGCGCGTAATCGCACCACGAGCAAAGAGCGCGAGTTATTTGGTAGCTACCGCCGCTACGAAAGACATCAGGTTTGTTTTACGGCGCAGTTAAATACGATTTAGGTTTTAATTAAACCTAACTCGGAGCGAGAAGCGAGGGGGCGGGTCGCGCTGCTCGATTCGAGCATATACGAGACCGACGCAAGGGCGGCGATAAAATATACACGTGGGTATACACACCGACGTTTCTCATCCTACCTCGCGCCCTTCCTCTCCGTTCCTCCCCGATCATTTTTATCTTTTCTCTTTCTCGTTCGATTAAAAAAAAAAAACAAAAACAAAAAAAAAACAATATGTTGACCGTGCGAGTAAACAGGCAGAATGCTCGTAAAGACGGTTTACTGCCCGGCGAGAGCCGACCGACCGACCGCCCTGCGCCGCCGTCGTGTTTCTATCGCTATCGTGTTCTCCTTAATGCGATCGTGTGTTACGTCGCTCGCCGCCGTGGCGAACGCGTGATTGATGCCGAGGTATTGAACGATCATCGGCCATAATTTTCAGACGGCCGGCGAACGGGATTGCGCCGAGAGAAGAGAGAGAGAGAGAGAGCCCGCCGGGCACCGCTACGTAGGAATCGCAAGCCGGTCGGCGCCGCAAAGCGTATTATGGGGTTTCGAAAGTTTTATTACACTTTATGTTACATATTGATCTTGAAATTATACAATCACATTAAAATGTATAGCTAAATTATAGTCTCTTCTTACGCGTCAAATTTGTACCTCGAAGAAGATATTCGGAATATAATTAAAAAAATTAACTGTATAATCAAGAAAAATGTATCGTGAAAATGCGAGAAATATGTTTCGCAGGCAATTTTGGATTTAAAGTTGCGTGTTCGCAGTCAAAACTTTCGTGGCTTCGGTCGGAGGAGGCGAATCCGGACGGTCGGTCGAAAGCGCGAGGTGACCGCAGGCATAGAGAGCCGGGGGTTCGGCGTAATGCGCGCGTATGACGTGTACGGATAATTGCAGTAGTTGCAGCCACGACCGTGCAGCCGTAGCGGCGATGAACGGTGGCGCTGGCTGCCTACCGTTGGTTGGGGTTGCGGTGGCAAAGGGTGTCACCGGTTGACCCTCCTCTCTCTCTCTCTCTCTCTCTCTCTCTGTCTCTCCGTCCTTCTCTTTTGCACCACTAATCAAATTCAAATGCATATACCTAGCAGCCAGTGCACACACTCGTGCCGTTGATGAAATTATGGTCGACTGCACTCTGCAACGGCGCGGCGCGAAGCTCCCGCGCGTCAGCGACTCCGTCGAGTTATAGCCGCGCGATCGTCGATCGGAAAAGATCGCCGACGTCGATGCGCGGCCATATTCGGATAATGCGAGCGAGCATTAACGGTGGTAATGGAATTTCTAAGTAACTCGACATGTACGAAACGTGTTCATCTGAGTTTAGATCTAAATTACACGGAGACGTGGTGGTGAACGCACGTTCGCGCGAAAAATTATTGCATTTACTTTACAAGCGCCAAGTTACGATCCAATAAAAAATGGTAGAGTAGCTATTAAACGATAAGACGTCAACTTGATCTTTAATTAAAGTTTTAGCTCATTTCATGTAACAAAGTAGTGAATATAGATTCGAGCAATAAACGACAAGTACGCGGTCCATTCCCACAACGCGCGAGTGGGGAAAGTGTGCTGAGACGAAACATCGATCACGCGCTTATTGAAGGACTTTCGAGAAGGCAAGGCGGAGATAGATATATCTGCAAGAGGAGGGGAAGAACGTATCGTCCACGATATCCCGTTCGGCATGGCAGTGCAGTGATGCACATAATGGGCGGGATGTGCACTTGCCGCAGGAGCCAATTATTCGATACGGCGGCCGGTAGATTCGCTATACCGTGCCGCCGCTATCTCCTGCACGCATCGCGCATAGGCCTCTGGCCAAGTTCTTTTTCCTTCTTTTTCACGATTTCGCTCCTTGCGCGCGTTTCTCATTCTCTTCATTTCCTTTGACACGATACATAGAGACAGGAATATTTTAATGAGACAAAAACGCGAAACATTACTCTTGAAAAAGAGACTGTGAGGCGACGATAAAAAATTAAAAAAAGAAATCTAGTGTGAAAAAATGTGTATTATTATAATAACAATAAGGGCGGAAAAATTTATGTGTTTGCGTTCGAATATAAAATCAGAAGAAAGCGATATTTTTCTTGGGGTGCGAAATACAAGCCCGTTAAATCGAAGGAGTCCGAGAGACCAGATCGACGCGGAGACGAAGCGCCATTACAATACCAAATGGCGGATTCGAGAACGAGTCCCCTTCCCATCGACATATCCGGTGGACGACGTCTCGCCGCGGGGGCAACAATGGCAGAATCCTTCAATTGTATTAAAATCCTCGGTGAACAAATGTGCGGCCAAATTCGTCAATAAATCTACAAGTCAACCAGTCCGCCGCGCCTCGTCGACAGCCTTTCTCTCTCTCTTCCTCTCTCCGCGCGAGATCCACGATGTGCAAAACGCGCCGGCGTGTGCGTGCGCGAGAATAAGGAACACATTAAAATGCAGCCCTGGTGTCTCGCGGAGGTACCTCCGGCACCCCCTACAGTGCGGTTTCTCACGCGAGCGAGGCGGCGATAAGCGCCATTTTGGCCGATGCCAATTCTTATTCCACGGTACACCTGGTGCACCGTGAAGAGAAAACCGTATGCGCGTATTTTTATTTCTCCGACTGACATTTTTAGGAAAATATCGCGTTACGATGAAAATATATAAAATTCATATATTTATTCGTTGCGCAAAACAAAACCTACGAAAACCATTTTAATAATTTTCTTTTAAATTATTTGACGAAGAGAGTGAAGATATCACGTGCTTTCCAATATCTTAAATACCGAGAAGAGTCCGGTTTTATGAGTCACGTTCAACTACTTAACGTAACGGTCTCGATCTGTCCCAAGCGATCTACTACCCCTCATGGTTTTACAAACGTTTCTTCGTAAAAAAAAAAAAAAAAAAAAAAAAACCCACAGTATCCCGCGGGATGCCGCGGCTGATCGTTTTCTAAGAGCGATTTGTGCAATTTTAATGACGCTTTCCCGATTCCCGGCGCCCCGACCGCTCCCACGTGTGTGCGCCACTTACACGCGTGTGCCGCGCCGATTCGCTTACGTACTCGGCTCATCCATCTGAGGTATTTCCAATCATTGTAAAACCCCGACAGCGCACACCGGGTCGTAAACCGATCGGGAGAAATGATATGGAGTTTGTGCTTGCGTATTATATGTTTACCGGGTGTCCGTGGATACGCGCATGCATAATGCAGGCGCGTAGCAAAAGGGGGAGAGCAAAGCGGTCGTCTTTCTCTCGAGATCATAATGGGGCCGATGTGTTATCTGGAAATGGTTTTAGAAGGGCGACGCACATCTCCCCCTCGATGTATGTATATAAAAGCCGCCGAGGCATCCCGCGCCATGGGATCCCCGTGTGGCGGAAAAACGCGCGATGGATGGAATCTCGCGGTACGCCCGGGCAAATGCGAAAAATCCTGGAATATAATCTCTCCGTTGTATGTCTTTCGTTTTTCTTCCTCGTGATCCCCTTCCTCAATCCCCGTGGCCAACAATCGGTCCTCACGGACGCGTAAAACTCCTTGAGACGGTCGTACGATCCCCGCGAAATTGGTTTTATACGAGAGATGACGGCGAATCGCCCGCGTTCTTTCTCTCTGTCTTTCGGAAAAGGTTTCACGCGTCACTTGCGAGCCGGTCATTGTTGCGCGCGATAGCAGGGAACAAAAAAAGAGAAGAATAATATCATAAGACAAATGTGCAGACAATTAAACAAAATAGTATATTTATTTCAACGCTATATCCTTTGATACATACAAACGCATATCGCGATGAAATTATGCGACTAAAGACGTGGCACGCTTTTGCGCACGCTTTTTGCGACACTCATCGGTATTTTGTTAACGCTATTTCATCGAGTGTTTCAGCATGTTAAAAAAAAATATTTTACCATTTCATCCCTCTGTTCTTGATCGGGACTGTAATTGCTGACGTTTGGACGTTTTGTTCGCGGCCTCGAATTGATCTTCGGTTCCACGGCTACACATAGTAGCTGCCTTATAATTATCTTTTTTTGCACCGGGCTTCGAAATTGGAATTCGCGATTAATCCCGTTTTTTTCGGGCGGCGCGCGCGCGCGACATTCGCAGTTTAATGCATTGGCGCATTCTGCTCTCACGTGTGTGGCCGCGGTGGGCCTAATAGGTTCGATTACTCTCGCTCTTCTTTCTTTTGCTCTCCCGCTTATTACCGGTATGATAAAGTTCCCGTGAGACCGTCCGCAACCAGTTTTTCTCTTCGCCACCGGCCCGTTTTATTTTTGCATGTAATCGCAGCGATGTAATTCTCCGCGGCATTCACGGGGGCTATTCGTATCTTCTTGCAATCGAACGTGTAATTAAAAGTACTTCCTCTCTTCTCTCCCCCTTGTCCCGATCGCCGCTTGTTTGCTCTCGAGCCCACACACGCTCGTGGTTTTTGTCCCGCTGAAAAACTTTTTTCGCTCTTCCGTAGATTGACGTTCTACGCGTATTTTCGTACATACGCACAACATACGCGCTGACACTCGCTAAAGCCGCGCTTGTCTCACAGTCCACCGGCGAACTTTCCACCGTCGACGCGTCGCGAGAAGGAGAAACGAGAGTGGAGTGGCACGGGGAGGGAGGGGGGGAAGAGGTGGCAGAGCTGTCTCAGACATGTTCGAGGAGAAACAATCGATGGCTTTTAAACAGGAAGCGCACACGCGTTTTCTATGGGGTCGACGTTATCGGCGGTAACGAAAACGCGCGCGCTCTCGCGCTTCGTAAAAGGACGACGTGTCTCGTGTTCTCCGTTTCCTTCGTTTCTCGCTTCCTGCCCGTGAATAAGCCGGGGTTACACCCTCCGGCTGCCGCGAGACACCCTTCGTCAAAGCACAAAGCTCGCTGGCTCGTCGTCTCGCGACGCGCCGGAAAGCTCGGGCCGCTACTCTTTCGCCGTGTCTCCCTCTTCCTCTTGCCTTTTCTCTCGGCCGCTATATTCTCATACCGCTCTTTCATTTCGCACGTGACGACCGGCTCCTCCGCATCATACGCTTTGATTTACGTCGGACCAGCGCCACTCCTTGTTCGCCGTTTCCACTGTACACGTACCGTCTTTCAGTTCCGCACAAAGAACACGCGTCATACGCGCGCGTATCTAGCACAATTTTTCGTTTGCTTGTGTGTAATTTACGCTAAAAAAAAATTTCAACTTGAAACCGAAACTTGCGGAACGTGTGCTGTATTGTAGATTAATATCACATCTTGGAAATAATAACATTGGGAAAGTTGCGCGCGCCGCTACGATTTATCATTAATATATTCGAACACTTCGGGCGCGATTACATTTTACGTAATCTATCGCATGACTCGCTGCATAACTCATAATAACAGTCTACGTCAAAAGTTCTTTTTATCGCGATGTTCGCGCGAGATGTTCCGGGATTAATCATTCGGCGATAGATCGCGCGTCCGAGGGCCCGACGGGCGCAGCGCGCGAAAACGAGCCGGGGCTCTCTCGTATCGGAATTGCAAAACTATTTGCCCCATATCGGCGAGCGCGCGCAGCGAGCATCGTAATTTATCTTTCCTTACATTTCACTTTCTCTCTCTCTCGTTCGCACTCTCTTCGCTGCTGTTTCTTGAAGGAAACACGCAGGATTATGCCGAGGTGTGTGTGCGCGCGCGTGTATTTCGCAAGGAGAAAACGCGCGTTCTATCCTCGCAAAATTAGCATACCGGTTTATTAATTACATCCCCTCTCATCTTTCCACGCTTCTTCTTTCCCTTTGTGCGCGAGCCGCGAATCAGTCGCATCCGTGTACAGGATTCGTTCTCGATTCTCAGCGCGAGTCTGTTGTCGCTGTTGTGTTGCAAGGGAAGAGAAGAAGGAGTAGGAGGGATGACGAGTCGCGATCCTTTTTCTCGTCTCTTCTTGCGGGCATAAATCTCTCTTCGCCTTCCCTCGCGCGAGCGACGACTTTTTTTTTTCAGACGGTTATGCACGCAGCCTGAGTTGTTATCGAGCAAGAGTTTCGTCGCGCCTCATTATGTTCAACGAGAGGGAAGTAACAGAAAGCGCGCGCATTTCTCCTCGCTGCGCCTTTCGTTCGTGGGGATCGACAAATTCGCGTGTAACTCTCGTTACACGTCGAATCTCAGGTTCTTCTTGCAGTCGTCTTCCTTTCGATTATCGCAATTGGTCCGGTAATGTATTTCGACGCTTTTTCTCGCGAATGCTATTTTAAGCGAATACATACATACAAATCGATTTCGATTTATCGCGCGTCGTTCGATAGCTTTCGCACGGTTTTACGTTAAGACGCTCATCAATATTCAGCGAGCAATGTTCGAATAATTTGTTTCCCTTTTCTGTTGCAGGTAAGTACGAAGCGTCCAATTCCCGGCTGAACGGCCCACGGGAGTAGGGATCGAATTTCGCGTCGGGCGAACGTAAGTATATGTACGCGCGGATCGTGATCGCCGTCGTTCTCGGGGCCGAGAGAGTATGTACATACACAGGATCGTCGATGCGAAAAGTAATCGGGACGCCCTCGCAAATCCCAGCTCGATCTCTCGCGCAAAGATTGCCGCGCCGCGTCGTTTTCTTCCTGCGTTATACATAGCTTCGGTTAGCCCGCACTCTTCTCTTCGTCTCTTCTCTCTTTTTCGTCGTGAATCTCCCTATATCCGAATGCAATCTAGAACGCATTTTGCGGGCGTCCTGCAGGACGTATACATCTCCCGGCGTATTATGGAATAGAATGGAAGGAAAACGGGATGTAGAAACCGGGTGGAAAGAGTAGGCCTCGGAGGCCCATAACCCCATCAGGGTTCGTCCCAGGGGCGGCATAACCTCGCCACTCCTTCTTTACCCTCCGCGCTCGGCCACCGACTCGTAACCTCTCGATGGGTCCTGCGGTCTCGACCGAGAGCCCAGAAGAAGTCTTCCTTTTCCTCGACGCGCGGTTTCTTCTTCTCGTCCAACGAAGATCCACGACACCCTCCTCGCTCGCTGGGGCTGAAAAGAGACCGTAGTTACTCACCAGAGACCGAGCGGATACAAGAAAGCTCGGTGTGGACGGAATGAATTTCCGTCCTCTCGTCGGTCTCGCCTCTCCGAAAACTCGTTGTATTAATTCGCCACTCGTTCTGTCACGTATGTCTAAAATTCTGTTTTTTTTTCTTCAAATTGATTTGTTTCGCGTAATTTCCGTAACTCACGCGTCCTCTTTGGATTTTTTTATGGATTTTTTTTATTTGGATTTATACAAAAAAAGCTTTTATTGCGTGCGAAGAATCGATCTTTTGCCGTCAGAGAATAGCGGGATATAACGCCTATCGATATCACTGGGGTCCCGGACACCTTCTGAAGTATTCACGAGCCACGAAGTGAAACAAAAGACAGTCCACCGCCGCAAGATAAAGACACGGAGAGACCGCCGTTAACTTTACCTACCCTTCTCACTCTTTCTCTCTTCCCTCACACGCGCGGCTCCTTACGACCTTCACGACTCTCTCGGTAAAACGAAGAGCGTATATAGACGGCCGCCTCGGGGCCGCCAAACCCCCGATAATGGAGGCCGCTAATAAATTCACCCGTTAATATAAAATAATCGTTAAATGCACTTAAGACATACTTACGTTGCCTCTGGCAACAGAAAGAGAGAGAGAGAGAGAGTGCCATCGTTTTTTATTGAAACCACTTCTCCCTGTATCTTCGGCCTTCCGCAGACCTCAGACGTGCCTTGAGTGCCAACCACTCGGCAGTAAAATGCATTATTAAAAGCATTATTTTTTTTCCGAAACGTACAATATATATTTCCATTTCAAATGCTCTCTAAGAAAATTTTGTCGTATTTGTCGATCTCGCAATTAAAACAGATCTGTCATCACATAACATGTCTTAACATTTCCTAGATATCGACTCTGACGTTATCCTCGTTATCCGTGATATGCGCTATTCCAACATTATCCGGACGCGGTTCCGGCTTCTGCATAATCTGGATACTACGACAATCAGGAAATATGAATATCGTTCGCAACAGAGACGGATTGCACATGAGAGAGATAATAATTAATTTACATTCGTCACGTACGTAGGAAATAAATTGTAGATCGATATTTAAAACGCAAATTAAAAAAAAAATAATAAGTCGTTAATTTAGCAATATCAATTTGTTTTGATATGATCCGCAATTTTGTCGCTGGACTCGTTCACTGGAGAAAAACCGGTCTCAAAAAAGACCGATGGAATTTTTCTAACTTTTACACTAAAATGGAAAATAACATTGAGAGGTTCTCATTTCAATTTCCTGTGGATAATTTTCTGGCAAAGTTTGCGTATACTCGCTCGCTCGCTTTACGTGATCGCGCCTTTCGCGGGTACGTATACGCTATATAACGAATACGATGTTCGAAAGGAAGCGTCTCGTCCCTCCTCGTCAAAGTTGATCCCCGCGCCCGTGTGTCTCGTCGAATCGGTCGACGATGCCGCGAGTGCCGTGAGCATAATTCAGGAATTCGTAACTTCACCCCTTTCACGTGTTCCCCTTTCATCGTCGGAGAAACTCCGCGGGGCAAGTAATTTCCGGATGACGATGATATATACAGGATGACGTCGCTCGCCGCCGAGGAAAGTTTATACGCGCGAACAAAGTCCGCGGAAAGAGAGAGAGAGAGAGAGAAAGAGAGAGAGAGAGAGAGAGAGAGAGAGAGAGAGAGGTAGAGGCAGAGAAAAAAAGCACACACACTGTGTAATTATTATGCGGCGTAAACGAAACGAATGGCGGGGCGAGCACGTAATGGAGAAGCATTTTCCGCCTAAGCGCAGTTTTATTAAGTCGCTAGGGCACGGAACGAGACAGGGAGAATAAGATTATAAGTTGCTCGACGTATTATGATTGACGACAAGAGCTGTCCGCGCGTTATCTCCGCGCCACACCGCGCGTTTATACGAATATATATATATATGTATATGTATATATATATATATATTGTTTCCGCAATTACGCGTATCAAGACGTTCTCGCGTACGACGGTATTGTGGCGAGGTAATCAAACGGAACAAACGACGCGACGATAATACCGCGACAGTTTCGTGGGACCGGTGGAGAGAGGTGTGTTGTCGAAGGATGCAGAGAGAAAGAGAAAGAGAGAGAGAAAGACGAAGACGCAAGGGCGACACGAGAGAAGGCGCGAGGGAGAAACCCGAGAGAGAAGGATCCCGATTCGCGCCTCATTGCCGTCTAAGCGAGAGCCATATCTCTTTGTGGAAACACGAGCCCATGCATCTCCCGCCTTCACCCTGTTCATCTTCCGCGATCTCCTCGAAGGGCCCCTCTAACGAACTCGACGTCCACTTAGGGGCCCCTGAAAGAATGCTCGTAACGAGCCACGTACCCCACCCCCGCGAAATTCGAACTCGGCCGCTCACGCTCGCAGCGACGACGACGACGACGACGAGCGTGACCCAATATTTTAATAAAGTGCGCGCGACTTACCATCCGTAACTAACCGACTAACTCGTGGCGAGGGAGAAACTCTCTCGCAAGAGAACCGGCGGGTAGCCGCAGGGAGAGATGGCGAGAAGAAACTCTCTCTCCGCGGGCATCGTCGTGATGTACGGGCAATCAGCCGCATTAATGCACCGCGTGTGCTGTGCACGCTCCTATAAACCATATTTATAACACTTCATACCGTAATATATCCGAGTGTTGCGCGCGGGGGAGCGTCTTCGCGACGAGATGGACGCGTGAGGGGAGACGCGCGAGAGGTAAAGAATATTACAAAAAAAAAAACAAAAAAAAACCGACCGATCGCGCACCGTGATGCATCGATTATGTAAAACGTTCCGGGATTGCTACAAGGTAAGAGATCCCCAAACCAACCCGGCGAGGTTCGTTTACGAGTGCGTGATGTCTCGCGATTGCTACGCCTCGCGCATCGAAATACTATACGTTATCGTCGCGTCCCCGCGCGTCTCTGTATACCTGGTTAAAAATAAAATATCTGTGCAACACATTGTTGCGCACGCACACGCATTACACACCGACGCAACCTCGTTGCGTATTTACGAACCGCTTATTGGCTTTGTAAATCACGAGCGCGGTGTAAAAAAAAAAACAATCTCGGCTTTGAATTTATCGCGTACAACGTAGCTCTGCACGAGGCGCACTTGTAGCGATTAAAAATCAGCGTTATTTATCGCGAAGCTTTATTTATCGCGTTACTTTGTTGTTGTTGATATACAATTGATCCACGATTCGCGCGTTCCTCTCTCTCTCTCTCTCTCGTTATAAAGTTATACGAAAATAAGGAGCCGATCGAAAATATTCCCGAGACATGCGAAAAATAAATATCACCGTGAGGAAGAATCGTGTTGCGTTATTTCGTAACGTCGATCGATCGTCGGCGAATTGCGACGACGAAAATAATTAATAAATACGTACGAAAAAAAAAAAAAAATAGCCCGCGCTCGATCGATGCATGTGGCATTGTGCGCGGCGCGATCGTATAATGGGATGCCGCGCGGCATCCCTTGCTATCGTTATGGATAGCGCTAATCAGAGCGAATCGCGTCGTATCGCAGTCTCGCGCTATATCATGCTCGTGCAGACGGGGGATAGTGATGACGATGAGTGAAGGCAGCGTATCCGTGATATATACACAGCCGAGCCATTATTATTCATATATTCCATATCACGTTTGTTCGTACAAACCTACAGCGCGTGCCCGCGGGCCATAACAGCTTGACATGCACCCCCGTAAATAGCCGCACATAGGTAACCATTTCTATTCCTAAAAGTGGGGGAGGTTGACATGTACGTTACGGTACCGCGCGTGTTTCGTCGCGGGATTGTCGCGAGACGTTCTTTGACAAATATACATATTTGCGGTCTCTGGCGAATTTAGCTTATGTCGTTAAAAAAAAAAAAAAAAAACGAGCGACATTGTCGCAAATTGTTTTGGTGTAATTGATAAATTAAGGTTAAAAAAGAAATTTGGAAAGTTTTTAGTTGATTCGTCTAAAAAAAAAACGAAAATCTTTTTCTCGATTTTTGCCGTTTGCAAAACGAGCGCAAAAAGTCGAGCGCGCCGAGGATGCGGCGCACAATGGCGAAGCGCATCAAGCGCGAGATGCGGTTTTGCTGCGCTTCGGGGTCGAGTGTACGAGGAGCATGCACGAGGAGGCCGTGCCAGCGGTAATTGCCGTAGAGACTGGCCGGAGCGCAGACCCGCTCGCACGACCTCTCGTTCCCTGGCCTCTCTCACTGGTCCACCTTCGCCTGGGCGTCCGCCTCCTCTGTTCTCTGTACTTCATTGCCTTTATTTCGCGTTTGATTCCCGGCAACGAAGTTACCAATTACCGAGCAAACCGATCGATCCCGATGACCGGTTGTTCGCCGAAGTAATCGCGGTGCAATCGTTAAGAGGATAAGTGAGGCGCGTCCTTCATGGTTTTTTTTTCTTTTGTTTTTATCAACCACCTATTATGTAAAATTACGTCAGACGATGTGAACATGCGTTTACATTTGCGCGAAGACGTTATGTGTAGCGTGTGTGTAGGTGCGCGTCGATTCATTTCGGCCGCGAGGCGGGGACAAATAAACGCGAGTCCCATTAACGAACACCTGCTTCCTACATAATTCTTTATCCAGGTGCGCGTCTATAAATTGAGGTGGAAGCGGCAACCGGAGTATCTTAGATCACCGGCGTGCCGGGCTCGCGCTGCTGCTCATGTCTCCGTGGGCTTTCAGCACGCGGCTGAATTACTGCGCTTAGCCTGGCACGGAGAAATGACCTAAATACGCTCGGTGGCGCGCGAATATACAACGCTCCCTGTCTGTCTTTCCTCGATATCGCGTAAATGTATTGGCGTAAAGGGATTATTCCCGGGCTCGGAATAAAAAAACTGTACGGATAATACAATAACTGCGGGACTGTGTGTGAAAGCATTCAGAAAAATAACGTGTAATATTTAATTTCTCTTATGTCATTAGAGATAAACGTGATAAATTATTCAGGTTGTACTCCGACACGATCGAGCTTCGACGCGTAACGAGACATTGTTCCGTTAAACATCGACTTTCGGGGAACAAGGTCTTTATTTTAGATATCCCGCTTTACATATACATATATTTTACCGTATTTTCTCGCGGCCAAAAGCGAACGCGCACACATATACGGGATGCTATCGTTTGTGCTCAGCGGACCACCAGCCGTGTGAGATGCTAATCTATCGTCGGGCAGGATGTTTCGAGCCGCGACACCTCTGTGGTTTCCGTGTCTGGCAGGATTCTCACGATTCTCGCGCCGAGAGAGTCTCCTAAGTCTTAAGTCACGCGTCCTGACTTTGATCTTCATCAACCGGCACGTCGCAACGCACAGCGCGCGCGTTGTGTACACGCGTGCGTACGTAACGTACATGAATGTGTATATGTACGCGTAAAACGCACGCGCGCGTGATGCCATGCAAATTTCTGCGTGGGGGTCTTTGTTGGCCGAAGGATACGCGTTACGTTGTGTACCATCCTTCCGGCCTCGCGCAGAGGCAGATAAATAATGGTAACGCGACGCGCCGCGCGATTCTGTCTACCGCCGTTCTGTCCGTCTTGTTTGCATAACCAGCCATATTGGTAAGCCGCTTCATTCTCCGCGGTTAATATATTCCGTCCGCGTTGTGCATTTCGCGAAATCGAGATTGGCCTTTACGTCCCCCGAGGCGTTCTTATTTATGGGACGTTTTGATGAAGAAATATTTGCCATAAACTTTTGCATTCTCTTCTATCAATTTATGGTTTTCTTCTCGGGAGAGGAACGCGCGCATTTAAATTTCTAAAATTAGTTTCGAGAAAACTAAAACCGCGGAGAGCATTACAATATGTGATATATAATAACGCACAATTCGTCGGCACGCACATCTGGTTAATGGTTTCGCCATGTTCACTCTTCATTATACGCTCATTATCTCCGCTACCTATTAATGTTCCGGTTGCGACACGCGCTGAATCATTATACTTGCTCGCTCAAACGCGCGCGCTCTCTCTTTCTCTATCTATCTCGATTGTAAACTTTGACATTTTTTTTTTTTTTCAATTTAGCTCACATTTGTTACATCGTTTTCCCTCGCGGCTTTAATTAACCCACTTTATTATTGCACTCGTATCGAAATTATGCTCATACGCGTGTTGTGTTCATGCATTATGCACCTGCCGCTGGTCCTTGAAAGCGTCTGTAATCGCGGTGGTTTATTGCCGCGTTGCGATAAACCACCGCACTGAGAATTGAAAATGGCTATATCACCGACTCGTTGATAACTATTTGTCAGCGAGCAAATAAACAAAAAAAAAAAAAAACAACAAAATGTCGAAACATTTTCATTTCTTTTAAATCTCTTTATCTCGATCGTAAAAACGTCAGCTTATTATACTCGATGGCAAACCATCGACAATTACGCGGAAGTTATTATCCGACTGTGACTTGCGTTCGCTGCTATTTTTATTTACGGCGCTCATCCTGCGCATCCTCGTCGTTTCGTTTAATACTTTTTGCCTATCGGCGTTTTGTATTTGCTGCGCCAACGACTAGCGTCCGTCTCGATTCTCTACTTTGTAGCCGCGCAGACCGCGCTCGTACCTTTCGCTCCCTTCCCTCCTCCGAATCCTTTGTAAGAGCGGCGCCGCGCGGATTCCTCGATCGCTTCTTCTCGCGCGCACACGTTTCGTCGCGAGTAATCGGTGATACATAACTATGCCGGTTGATACATAACTTTTTTCCGCGCGAGACAATCGCGAGCGAACAGTCCGACAGTAATTAACCCATCGCATGGGCGCAGACTTCGCGTCATTCCCATTAACTTCGCGCGTAAGTTCCATGTGTGTAAAGACTTCAAAGCGTGATTCTCTTTCTGTCATATATTCGCCAATGCAAAAACCACGCGGGAACGATCTCGACGCGGCGAAGACTCTTTCTCTCTTTCTGTGAGAGAGAGTTCCAGATGAGTACATAAACAACACTCCGGAGTGGCGGGACGCGCTAATGACTGGGATATTAAATAACGATAATGACGCCGTCAGCGGGATCCTCTTTTTGCCCTTCCTGAAATCGCCCACGATTTCGCGATGCCGCGCGCGATGCGTGTGAGGACGGAGACGCTCAGAAGACACTCGATGGCGCCGCAACGACGAATCCGTTGTTCCCGCGGCGAAATTTCACGAACTTAATTGACCGCGGCGAGAGTAAGCCCGTGAAATAATCGACTTCCTTTTGCGATAGCTTCTTCTTGTTCCATTCTCGCAATCCTTTGTTCCTTCGCGCCGGATGGAACGGCGACGAGACTCTCTCTCTTTTTCTCTCTCTCTCTCTTTCTCTCTCTCCAGCCGCGATCGATCGCGTGCGAATGAACGCAGAGCGTATATAACACGAAAACCTACGGCGTGCTGCGGCGCAGTTCATAATTTATTCCATCGGACGAAACGAGAGGGGAATGACCTCGAAGATGAATTTACGCGCGCACATTTCGTTTCGTTTTGCGCGAGACATCGAATCTCTGACAACGTGAGAAAACAGTGTCTCTTAGCGGGTTTTAATCCGTTCGGGACGTAATTCGATTCAAAAAGCAACGAGGTTTAATTTTCTATTACTCGAGATTGCGTCAGGAAATTTAATTCCTGCGTGAAAGTTGTCGCTGCCTGCAAAACGATATGACTAATAGATGTTAGGGTGGAAAAGGGGGGAGGGGACTGTGCGAGAGACTTTATCTTGATTTCACGGATGTCTCCTTTCTCTCGTCTGTTATCGCGCGATCCACGATGGTGCTCGAGCAACGATGATGCCACGGGCAGGATGATCGATCGAGAACTGTAGCGTCCCGCGGCGCCTTAGAGAAGCACCTTGTAATTATTTGCATTGCGACGTAATGTTTCTAGAAACATCTCGCTTCGCGAAATGACAATAATTAAGGATCCGAATAATACTCTTTTAATTCTCGGTGCTCGGTGTCGACTTCCCGATGAGAGATAACTCGCTCACGTAGCAATTAGAGTAATATAGATGTTACTGCCGCGCTCACTTGCCGCCATCACGCCATCACGATGCGATTAAAGAAACATCTGACATTTGCTACCGCAAAATAATTTAATAGACAAGCGGAAAGTGCTCGACGAGTTTTTGAAAGCTCTTTTTTTTCAAGCAACGTTGTGTATCTTGTAAATAATGTGCACAATGACACGTACGTTATTTTATTTCGCGTTTAAATTACCGTGTATCTTCCGTTCGCGGACAATGTTTTTTTTTTATACCGTTGCGCGCTCCGATGTAACTGATCGCTTGTATATTAAAATATTTGGATGTTTAATCGCGAAATGGGAATGTATGGCGTGTCCAATATATATCCGCGCGATATCACGATATATCGTTTTATATATATATATATATATATATATTTATATTTGTATACACTTATATACAACGTATGTATATTCGGACGCAATATATAAATTTCGATACTTAGCAGTCGGCTGAAATAGCCGGTTTGAAATATGTTTCTCGAGCTGCAAAAATCTGCTCTTGATTGAGTAAAGTTAATTTATTCCGCACGTAAAACAAAAATAAAAAGTATTCCGCACGTTAACGATAAAATGGCGTGAACACGGCGCGCGCGCTCTCGGTTGTTCGAGCGCGGAATAGGACGAGAGCGGGGTGGAAAAAGGGGGCGCGGGAATATGCCGATATAAACGCATTATTACCGCGATGAAAATCACCGGCGCAACGGGCTGTTTGTATCGCGGCCGATACGCCGGTGCGATGCGGTGCCGTGGGGCCGGTTCGTAAAATCCAATGAGCTGTCATTTTTATGCCGGCCGCGATGCGCTGCAACCGCCGGAAACGGTTTGACGTTGCACGCAGTATAAAATCGGCCCCCTCCTTCCCTTTCGCCCCCCGTCCTTCCCATCAAACGTGTAGGTAAACACGCGCGCTCCACTAACGGAGTTGAGTTTTGCATCAACTCCGCGGCTTTATTGCTATCGAGTACTGATTACTGTTGTTATCGACTCATTTGTTTTTCACTTTGCTTTAATCCCATCTAAAAAACCGTATATCGAGCAATTTTAACCGATATATATTGACGTGATGTAACGTGCATCGCGTTGCAACAAAGTGCTTTGAAAGCACTTCACAGCGATAAAAAAACTCTCGCGCGAAAACTGATAACGATACTTATTTTCCTTCCATATGTTGCAAAATTGCTTTTCTCGACTCGTATTCCCTAGATGACGTGATGCGCGCTATCGGGATTTCAATCCCGACTTCGACTTGTTCGCGAATCGCAATTTTGATGACTTCGCGCGGACGATGGTCTATGAAGATCTCTTCGGGCGCCGCCTGAAGCACTGACAATCACCTGTCCGGGTGAGCAGACTCCACCACCGTTCGGCATCCACCACCGTTCGGCCGCGATCGTATACGATGCACAGGTGCAACGTTGCGGCTTACGCTCAGCCTGATGGATCAATTGTCCGAGCCCAGGCGCAGAACGCGTACGACTTTGTTTATCGCGGTTCGACTCGACCGGAAGTTACCATTTGTCACGGTCGAAGCTGACATACATTGCCATTGATGACGGCCACTCTCGAGATTGCCGATAAGATGTCGCGATTTGACTAAAAAACTGCAGCGTGCTTGGAAAAATATTTAAAAACATTTGTTAAACCTCTCTCTCTCTCTCTCTCTCTCTCTCCCTCTCTCTTTCTGTTCTGCATATGCAAATAAATAATATGTAGCTCGATCATAATTAAGATTAATTTATTTGTTAAAATAAATGTAAATTTTGTTACAGAGATACGCATTTTTTTATATCAGGTTTTGCATAGATAATGCTTATTTACCAGAGAAAGAATTTATTCAAATATTGTCACGTTTTTGCGGTGATCATAATCGCGTTCATCGAGTGCCGTTGCGAATCGTCGATGATTCAACGCATAAAAATATACTCGTCGCTGTCTCTTCCGCAAGCGCGACGAAAAAGTTTATTATCGATATTATACCATAATGGGTACACGCGTTCGCGTTGTTACTGGCTATCGCGCGTTTAGTGCTTTCATTCTGTTACGACGTGGAAAAGCGTCGGGCATGTTTTTTTTTTCATCCTATTTTTCGTTTTTACTTTTTTTTTTTTTTTTTTTTTTTTT
>QVOB01013028.1:0-20418 GCA_014839585.1 Pseudomyrmex concolor
ATACGATATTTTTGAACGCAACGCACAATCGTTTCTATTTTACGTGCGCACTTAATCGAAATTAACCGGTGCGAAATTAACATTTCTACGACGGAAATGTGACCGCTACCGAACGCGCGTGCCTTTCATTACTATACGTGTCTCGCGTTTCGATCAATCGTTGCATGACAAGTACTTAATTCCGAGGCGCCAAGTAGAAACGGCACGAGTTTCTTAACTTCGTTAGAATATTGATTTATCCGAGCAAGAGAGCGGGGGAAGAGAAGCGGAGGAAACAAATGGTCCGAATGTTGAGAACACTATATACATCCCAACGAGGGTGCAAAAAGTCATTTCCGACCTTTTCTCGCTCGAATACGTTGTCCAAGTTGACTATCACGTCACAATTTTGAGGAAGCGGAGATCAAAGGGGCTAAGACCAACGATTTTGAGAGATTTTCTGACGACGTAACGACGTCCAAAAGAAAAATGCCTTTTAATTGCACTTGTGCCGTTCGAAGGTACGAACTTCAAGCTTCCGAAATCGGCGCATAGACAAGAATGTTTTTGTACAATAATCGTCCGAACGAAGAAGAAGACAAAGGCGTTTCTTCTTCGTTGCTTTCTCAGAGCTATAATTGCTCGTTAAGAAAATTACATTACGATGTAATCAGACACGACGATGCGTTGGAACGAGTTCTTTTTTACTTTCTTCTTTACTCTCCACGCTCCGGGCGAAATTGTTTCCCGATGCAATTTATTAAACTCACTCTTACGAGCGTGGTATATTACCCGGGGAATGAGTCGAATAAAAGCGGACGGTGTCTGCCGAAAAAAAGCTGTAAATTTTATAAATAAAATATGGACGACTATATATACATGAAACGACTGATAAGTATCCGAAACGACGCTCAGATAGCGACAATAGTGTGGCACATCGCTGTGTGGTGCCGTTGACAAGTTTCATCCTTGAGAAGAACAAATGTGTCAAACGCCTGGCTCATTATCACACGTAGTGTGTTTGTGCGACAGCTCGCCAAGACGCTCTCTCATTGTCAGTGAGTTTTGACAATGCACCAGCTCACATTTCAACTGTTGCAACGGCCAAAATTTTCGAATTCGGCCGTCTCATCCATCTTATTCACCTCGGATGTATATACGTGGCTCCGTGCGATTTCCATTTATTTCCGAATCTGCAAAAATGGCTCGGCGAAGAGAAATTTTCGAACAACACTGAAATCATCGATGCCGCATAATGGCTACACTTCGGCGAGCTGTCACACTACGTGCGACAATGGACCGGCGTTTGGCACATTTGTTCTTCTGAAGAATGAAACTCATCAACGACAACCACAATATGATACTACTATGGCTGTCTATACGTCGTTTTCAGATATTTATCAATCCACGTACATATTTGTTTGAGAAAGAAAAAGAGAGAGAGAGAAAGAGAGTTCTTTTCTCTTCTCATGCGATTCCCTTCTCTCCTCGTCTGGTCTCTCCTTTCTCTCGTTCGTCAGTAGGCCAGCGAACACATTCTCGCCGGCCGCTTTCCAACGCGCGTCTGCTTCGAATTTCTTCGCCATCCCCGGTCAAAGATCTATCGATCCGACAGACGTACGGAACGAACGGACGGACGGATCGACAGACGGCGAGATGCGATGGAGGCCTTTTCTACGAGGCGAACGGCCCCGCGTCCCCGTTTTCGTAATATGTTTGAAAAATCCGCGCGAGTCAAGAGTCCGTGGAGAAAAAGCGTCTTCCCGCGTATATGTACGTGTACTTTTTGCATGTAGCGTAATCTTCGCGCGAGTATAGTGTAATGCGACTTTCACGGTTTTGCGTTTCTAAATAAATTCTTGTTATTTTCGAATAGAGCGAGTTGGCAAACAATATTTCATGTGTACACACACACGGTTTCGAGAAAATCGAGGTAGACCAGACCGACAGAAAGCGGGCTGGCTAAATGGAAATTACCGAGTACCTTATTCGGGTGGAGATAAGAAAACAAGAAGAGGACTCTGGGTTCGGACCGGTTCACTTGGCCTGTCTTGTTCCGAGAGATGCTCCATTCAAGGAGCGCCCACCTGTCACAACATTTTGCGGTTTCTTTCCCTTGCACTTTCGAATCCGCGAAATTTCGAGCGCCAATCTGACTCTATAAAGTTTTGACGTGTAAAAAACAAGGACGTCCCATCACATATGTCGCGAATAGTTCAGAGCGTGTATAGATTATTGTTCATTATTTATACGCGCTTTTGATTATTCAATCGCGCTTTTGATTAATCGAACATTTTGTATGTAAATGTATGCGCGTAGTCTCTTCCGGGGACGGACAATAATCCCGAGATTTATATTCGATAACCCGTATACGCGCGCTCTGTACGATCATGTCAGTGCCTTCGATGGCGGTAAAAGAACCAGATATATACGGCACGTTTGAATGCGCGAGATTTATGCATGTGTTCGTGACACATTATCCTGGGGGGCATGGTGGGGTCGAGATGGAGGGACGCGCACCTGATGCGGAACGAAGCTTCCCGCCGATGCGACGACTCTGCGACCAGATCCTCACCTCAGTCCGTGGTTAGTCTCGTTCAGGAACGACACACTGTCGTCGTCGTTCTCGTGAAAAGGAAGGAATGAGGAGAAGCAATTATCATTTTGCTCTTGACATTACGCAGCAACGAAAACGAAAGGGTTGCTTTTTTGCTCCGAAACCGTTTGCAAAGTGCACGAATTTCCAGTGCTAGTGCATCTCGGTAGAGATCTGTTTGTTTGTTTTTTTTTTTTTCTTTTCCGAGGATAAGCTGTTTCGACAAATACACACGAGTATTTGTTGAAGACAAATAACAGTTGTTCGTTGGGACATATTTGCCGAGAGAAACAAGGTGCCGATGGTGTATTTTCGAACGTTTATTTAATAAATCCACTGGTCTCGTTTGAGATGTACACGTGACAATACATTGAAAAAGTAGCACACAGAACAAGTCGTATGTTTAATTACAAAAAAGGTCTTAAATAATCACGGAATTATTATAACTTTTAAATTGATATTAAAATTTTTTAATTTAAATTTTGTCAACTAACACTGATTCGTGAGTTGTTGAAGCGTGTTATTTCATATTTGATTTGCCATTTAATTTTTAGTAATAAAAATAACAGCGCGCATCTTCTTGCGCGCGTGAAAATAATTAGCAAATTTTATATTCTCTGTAAAAGAGAGAGGGAAAAACTTGATTAAACATTTCTGTATTTAATTATATAATTTATTTTTATTTTCGTATTAAATACAAGACGGCTTATTGTTAATTCGTGTAAGAATCACCACGAAGAAGAATGCGCGAAAGATGTTGATTTGTTTTGTGCTTCGCAAATGAAATCCGTGAAGACAGAAGACGAAGAAAAAGGAGAGAGAAAGAAAAAGAGAGAGAGAGAGAATCGGCCTGGAAGTATGTAAAGCACCGAGTCGCTTGAGTGCTTTCTCGTTGCCGGCCAATCGAAATACCGGCATTACGACCCTATATGTCGTTTTACAAGAGAGTAATAGAATCGATTCCGGGGCGAAGATTGATGATCTTTATTGACTCTTGATCTTCGCTTTACTTAAAGCAAAGTGCACCAGTTCGACATAAGTTTCCTGATGACCTGATCATTTCAATCTGTCGATACACATCGTCGTGTGGTGACACTTTTTCGGGATCTCTCGAAGTTCTTTCTTTCGACAATTCTAAAGGAAGCAAACAAGAAACTACTTGATACTAATATTGTTGTATTACATTAATATTATTTCTACGAGAATTTTTTTGTCGTATTCAATTTATATAGAAACACACAAGATTGTTAGTGTGTGGAAGTCAATCGAGAGCCGCGCGCGTACAGTAAATTACATATCTCTATTCTTCCCATTAGTTCTAATGGGACGGACGGAGTACGAGGTCGGCTGTATTATTATCTTGACATCTGGTCGGCGATCGCAATTAAACAGTCGTTGCTCCTAATCGTCTACATTATTACTACATATTACATACACCGTATAAAATCGAGCGAATGAACACGAAGTGTTTTTTATTTCAAATAGGATATTTTATTTGCGCGCGCAAAAAGACTTTGCGTTTCGATTCGACAAGAAGAGACACACGGTCGATAGAACGAAATTTATTATGCACATAACTGTACGGAATGAGATGTTTAAAAGAATCTCTCGCATACGCATGTTTTCGTGTTCACTTGATCGGCGTATTCGTGTAACGGTTACTTTATCTCGCGGCTGAAAATATCGTCTCGCACGAA
Source organism: Pseudomyrmex concolor (assembly GCA_014839585.1). Taxonomy (NCBI): domain Eukaryota; kingdom Metazoa; phylum Arthropoda; class Insecta; order Hymenoptera; family Formicidae; genus Pseudomyrmex; species Pseudomyrmex concolor. Next base: position 4,273 of record QVOB01013028.1, read on the forward strand.
ATTAATGGAGAACGTATTGCGAACCGTGTCGCGCGAAACCGCTCGACACTGTGAGGTTTTGCGGCGCGCGTAATGATTAAAAGAGAATTACGATGTTTCGTTTCGCTCGTCGGCTTCATCGCGGGCATTCGTTTTTTCGAACAAAGTGAACTTTATCTCTCGCAACAAACACGTCGTTCTCGTCACATAATTAAGAGGAAAGCGCAGAATTGACGTCGCGCGAAATTCAACTTTTCGCGATATTCTCACTGCGCGTTTTAATTAGTTGCGGGAAATCTAAAATTTCCGCACTTGTCGGCACTTTTCGACGGCACACTTTGATCTTTACTTCGTTACAAAAAAAAAAAAAAGAAAACAACATATCGAAAACAAACAAAAATTTATAGTTCCATCAAATTTCTAATATCTCAAGTTACGGCACGAAATTGGAAATAATATTCTTTGACAAATCAGGAGACTTTTTTGCGAACAAAGATTTGCAATTAAATTAGTAATAAATGTAAGTATAAAAAAGGAACAAATTTTCATTTTTTTTTTTTTTTTTTTTCAGAAATTGTCTTTGTCTTTAACAAAACTGTGCCACTCTCGTGTTTCGTGTTTGTTATCTCTCTTTGGCGAAGAACATAATGCATACGCTTGTAAACTTTTCTTTTACTCTTCGCCAATATTGTTCACTCTTAACGAACCTTTCGATACATATATCATAACATTAAGAGGTTCTTTCACCGTTACATTTTCCGGTTTGTCTTTCGCATCGCGATTTATCGGAGCAAGAAGACACACGGCGTCTCCCTTCAATGGAAATGATAAGCTGGCACCCGAGCATTAACCGGCTGCATCTTCCTGCCAGTTGAGAGTTGCCAGCCAGTGCATGTAACCGGCTTCAAGATAACCTGCTCCCCTTCTCTTTCTTTCTCTCTCTCTCTCTCTCTCTTTCTTTCTCACTCTTTCACCAGGTTCCTCGATTCTCTCTCCTTTACTTCCCTCACTCCTTCCTTTCTCTCTTTCAACGTCTCTTAATTTCTCTCTTTCGCTTCCTCACTTCTACCCTCGCAGTCGGATGCGTGTACTTTTACGCGGCTTTTACGTCGCTTAGTAGCGGTTTGTTCTGTGCGTGCGATAGAAGAAAGAAAGAGGTTTCTTCTTCAGAGTTCCGTCATTCTGTAACGTTCGCAAGCGCGAGAAATATCGCGCGGTCTCGGTGGCGTTAATAATTGAAGAGTCCCGGTCTCTTGTGTAACGAGTGCAACACTTAACGACAAGTCGTTAAATGTTAACGACATCTTCCCGCGTGTGATTAGATATTGATTTTTTTTTTTTTTTTCTTACAGCAAAGCAGTTTGTGTGTCGAGAAAGTAAATCCGCTAGCTTGAACTCGCTTAAAAGTGACTGATTGTATAGATCACTATACAGTAGTTTGTTTATTTCTATACACGAGGTTTATTTCTTTCAAGAGAAATATATAGAAATAATTGCAGCTGAAAGAAAAGAATAATAATAATAATCTCGCTTCACTTCTAAACACAAACTTTCTTCGAGGGAATTGTTGTGTTTTCGTGACTCTTAAGTACTCGATCGAAGACAAAGAGATATCAGTTGAATTTTACTGGTGGTGCTTCGGAAAGCAGTGGATTTCGAAACTTGTGCTTAATCGTCAAACACACAAGTCATTGGAACAGAGGCATTATAATATCCTCTGAGAGAGGCGCGCATCGACTAATTTCTTCAGTTTTTTAACAACCAGCGAAGTCGAATTCGAATTTACAAGGAAAAATATAACGTGCTGAAGGTGATTTTTATTGAAAGAAGATACCTCTACGCGCGCAAACGTTTGAAAATTATCTTTAACAATCTGATTACTTCCAATGCGAGGAAGAAGCAACTCGAGGATGCATAAAACCTGCAGCAAGAAAGAGGCAGTAAGATAGTAGGAGATGTATTAATGAGCACACGGATATAAATAATAATAAACATTCCGTTGTATCTTTTTTATATTTATTATATAAAGGATATTATGACAATATAATAATTCTAGAGAAGAGAAACACTAGAATTAAAACAGTCAACTACTAACAATACTTGTTCTTTTCTTTCTATCAGATCTAAGATTCTACGAATCTTATCAATATGTTTGGTAACATATCATCTAAGTGCATGCCCGGCGGCAACGGCAGCTCGCGTTTAGTCAAAGCGAAGAGCAGTCCGAACGTTTCGAAAACGCCGTATTTATCGGTCAAAAAGCAGGGACAATCACATCAGACGGGTTCCACCGGTGCTCCGAGCAGACCGCCTCGTTCCGCTAAACCAACCTCGAAGATATCAACGAAGATATCCAGCGGAGACCCGGTTACTCCGTTACGTCGCGATTCCACTTCGGATTCTCCGAAGTCCCAACTTGTCTGCCCGCCGAAACCTGCAAAACGAATTTCGAGCGAGACCCGATCGGACGCGGTAAAAATTGTCTCGCCCGCCACGCGCAACAATGACAAGAAGAGAATTTGCAAATCTGCCAGCGCGTCTCCCTCGTGCACGATTTTAGAGGACAGAACGTTGCTGAAGAAGGGTCTCGCTTACACGCCCGACAGAATGCCGACGAAATCGGAGATGCTGCGACGTAAGGGCACTCTGGATCGCTCGGTCAGCTTGAACTCGGTGTCATCGGACAATCACACGAATTACTCTTCCGCGAATTCGTCTCGATGGACTCCGGTCTCTTTGGAAACAAAACTGGCGGAAAAGAAGAAGATGGAATCGTCGCAAAAAAACATGAACAGATCTACCAGTCTGTGGAACGTGCACGCGCAGAAGATGGATTTCAATCAATGCAGGAAGTCTTCCGGAAGTCTTTTGCTCGCGAGACCGAACTCGGTCTTCAGGCCGAGCAAAATACCGCTTCCGGCCGCTCGATTCACCGGTCTCGGCCGTTCTCTCGCCGATCTATCGCAAGTAGATCGCGTCGCGGAGCCGGTCGGCCGTATCAGTTTCGAGCTTGATCTCGATGCCACGTCAGACGATCGCATCTACGAGAACTGTCGCGAGACTCTCGAGCGCGCGTCGATGTTGAACGTCATGTGGACTTCGACACCGAGTAATCTCGAAGAGAGAGCAGCGCGACTGATGGCGCAGCTAGAGGATGACGTGGAACCGAGTGAGACGGTCGACTCTGTAGACGTTGCGACCGTTTCTTCACGTAAAACGGAAAGTGTTTACGAGGTTCGAGAAACTCCCCCGAAGAATAATGTTGGCGTAGAAAATCACAACTGCGGAGATGATAAAAACAATGAAAAGTTGAAGAAGAACGATGAAGAGATGAAGAGAAAAAAGATGATAGTTGACACTTTTAATGATAACAACATGAGTTTAAAAGAAGATTTCAAGAGAAAGGAATCTTTCGCTAAAGACGGCAACAAGTCTAATCGTTTCAAAGACTGCGAAAAGTTGGATGAAGTTGCCGAGGTGAAGAAGACTAAGGAAACGTCCATTCAAGAGCTGAGGCGTAATTGGGAGAGGCAAGCCAGAGGAAGTCAGGATAGTGACGCGAATTTTGGAAGAACGAACGTATCGAAAGTGACGTCTCAAAGAGACGTGATTGACAACACGCAAGAGATGAAGAAGAAACAGTGCGTTGGCAGACGAGCCAAGGACATCGAACATCTGGTGAATTTCTTCAACTGCAAGAACGCCGATACTTCCAAGGAAACTTTGCACGTTGAAACATCGTCAACGTTGATCAAGTCGAAGATCGTGGACGTTCCTATTATCGAAGCGCCCGTCTTGAAGAAGAAGAGCTCAAGTCAAAGAGAGATGAGTCACTTCAAGGAACAACAACAGAATTACTTCGGCAAGATCAATCGAGACGATCACAATGTGAAGATCTACGAGTCGACGATTGTTCGCAGACTAGCCGAGCCTGAGAAAAAGATTGTTATAAACCAAGAGAATCTTCTGATGTCCAGCGGTGCCAATAGCATCGATACCTGTCCAGACGACAAATCTTCGGCAAGTAGGCGGCAGGTCCGTGTCGAAAATTTCGTCTTACTTGGTCGTAAGCTGGAAATATACTGATAATGCGATAATTAATTAGAAGGTTGAGGTAATTAGGCCGCGCTGATTGCTCCGCGTATCTAACACGCGATCGTTTATCGTTTGTAGAGGATCATGGGAGGTATCGCGAGAATGATTTTGTATAATAGTAATCAACTTATATAGCAATAACAACAACATTAAAAATGTTAGAGAATTCGGCACAATTATTATAACAGAAGTCAAGATTAAACTAGATATTTTTTTCTCGATTTTATGATTAAAATCGCGTTTCTACAATTTTAATTGATTAGAAACGCGTCTTAATTACTAAGAGCAGGAGAGAGAAAGAGATAAATAAAATATATGTAAAATTGAAAGTGACCATATCGACACACATAACTCTTAATGATCAATTTAGTTGTTATGCATAGTCTTATGTAAAAGTATGTTCTCTCTAATGCAATCGAAATGCCTCGATATATCTTCACGCTCCAGAAGCTACGTGTTCATCCTTTATTTTCATACGAGTTGAAAGTAGCGGAAAACTGTGCCATGCATATCTTAACATTTTTCATTGCCCCTGAGAAAGAGAAAAAAAAGAGAAAACTCCGGTTTAATGTGCGTGTTTTATCTTATATCTACGTTCTTATACGCAGCACTAAACACATTTTTACAGACTGCAGTCGATTACGAGAAAATTAATATTAGTAATGACATCGGCGTTTTAAATGTTAATTAATAATGAGTATATTTCTATCGACGAAGAAACTATGAGAAACTTGTGTGTATACGTGGGTTGTTTTTGTTCGCAGATATTTTTTAGATCTGGCACTCTCGAACGATTGGAAGCTCAAAGGGACGAAAAACTCACAGGACACATAATTCTGCTACAGGCGAGATGCAGGGGCTATCTGGCGCGTCGCAAACTCAACACCTTAAAAGTAGGTCGCACATGTTTTCTGTATTTAAGTTCCAAATTAGAAAGATATATTTAGAACAGAATTTTCCAGGTAAACACGTGTGAAAAGTTCCAAATAAATATTTTTGCCTGATTTATTCGATTAATATACACGGAAACATTTATCTCATGTTTAAGGATTAATTTCCTCCAATGTATTCATGTAGCTTATATTCTTGTTTGATCTAGTGATAATTTATATTGACAATTATTGAATCGAATTTTCATGCAGTTGCAAGATCTTGCAGTGCGATGCATCCAGAGGAACGTGAGGAAGCTGATGTCCGTGCGAGAATGGCCTTGGTGGAGATTGTACGTGAAAGTCGCGCCCTTGTTGAACGTTCATCGAACCGAAGATCAGTTGAAAGCGCGAACGGTGAGAAAAAAACACCGTCTTTTCTACAACGTACAGTTCATCATCATTGTTTTTTAAACACATTTTTTCCATTTAAATAGGAAGAGCTCGAGCTTCTCAGGGCAAAAGTGGAACGTCTGGAACAGGAACGTAATCATCTCAAGCACGACAATGACAGACTAGAGGCAAAGGTAAATTTATATGTAACTGACTTTATTTACAAATTATTTTATTGCGCAATGTGTTTTTTCTTCGCGAGGCGCTAAACTCGTACTCGCTCTCAAGCGCTCGTTACTCCGCTGCAAATGGCGCCTTTTTGTTCTGCCACGCACCGACAACGATTTAGCGTGTGACCGCGATGATGAATCTAATAGAGACACTCTCGAAGGATGCATTAAGCCCAAACTGCCCGTTTAGGTATTGCGGCACGCACGTCGCGCAATTGGGTTAAGCACGCCAGACAGCGCGTGTCGAGCGTGTGCAACTATTATCGTGACTCGCTCAGCAGCTCGCATGTTACATCGCCATTCTAGCATCGCTAATACGTAAAAAGACTCTGTCAGATCAAGTGATCTTTATAAGAAAGATAATGTCGCTCAAGAAAATATCTTCTACAATCTAATGCTTCTATTTTACACGGAACAATTGAATACAACCACCATATTTGCGGTATAGTGGTTGTCATTAACTCATACCAACGTTAGAATTAGAATTTAATAAATTTCGTTTGAAGATAAAAGAGAGAAAAAATTTTTGAAATTTTCTTTTTGTTGACCAAGTGTCAGTTTTCTTCATATATTTTTTATGATAAAGTAAAATGTTTCTTTCCGCCTCGGCGTTCTATTTTCACAAACGCCAGATAATAATCTTTAGATTTCCTCTCGTCGGTGTATTATGTTCTCCCCTTTTCTCCTCTCCTGACTTTTCTCACAAAACCCACGGTGAACCTGGCGAATAGCCAGAATCGCCGTCTCGCACCTTCCCTCCACCTTTATATCTCTCGTTCTTCTCTCTTTCTCGCTGTCTTTCCCTGAGAATAACTCGGAGGTGACCGCCTCCTCCACCAGACGCCTCCGATGCCGACCCAGGAAGAGGCAGTTGCATCGCGACTCCTCACCGACACGGGCGTTACGCAATTTGTCCAAGTAATGTAACGATACACGAAAAAAAGAGACAGCTCGAAATGCCAATCGCAACAATTGACTTCGAAAAACTGACTCCGAAAAGTCCGTCCGATCTATCGGTCGTTTCATGAGTGGAAATGTGGAAAAAAACAATATTTTGAACAGAAGATTGTCAATTTACACACAATACTTTGAAGTCGACTTAAACATTTTAACATAATTCTCAAAATGCCTTCCGTACCAACAAGGTATCCAAGTACTCCTCCTCCCTCTCGCGATAATGAGCACCTGAATTTGTCGGATGCCATGAGCTCTGACGAAACGCTCGAGAACAGTTCAATGAGTAGTCTGACTAACACCTTACCAATTTCGTCGACTTCAATGAAGAGTTTAGCGAAGAGGCCACCTCTGCCGCCGAATTACAACCATCACAAGAAATTATCCAGCAGAAGTCTGCCTATTGGCAATTCGTACTCCATCATGAGAAGTCCTTCACCCTGCAGTGTTTCTTCTAGTGCCTCATATCGTACGAGATCCGGAATGAGATCGCCATCCGTCGCATCCTTGCTAAGTCGCTCGCAATTGGACTCGCCAACGTTCTCGATTCCACCGCGAAGAACGTATCCTCGTGAGAGCACGCGTTCGCCGTCGGTGGAGAACATGCTGATCAAAGAACAGGCGCCGGTTGTCTTCGACGCGAGTCTCAACTTCGTTCTGGGTTGCGAACGTCAGAAAGTGAAGCAGTCTTTCAGACCCACCGCGTCCCATCTAGAACCGTCCACCGCGTCGTCTTATCTCTCGTCAAAAATCTCCCAATTTTTGAAACGTACCGATCACATAATGGACGAGTGGCGGAGTCTCGGACACAGCAACGAGGCCGACGATGATGCGATAAGCGTGCTTAATACCTCGCGGAATAAATCGCGCGGTATAGCTAGAAGGAGTCAAAGCGCGACGAATATAATGATACGCGGTTATCAGTACTACAGCAATAGCAGATCAAACAGCGTAACCAAAAGCCCCTCGAGGCGATCTATGTCCCGTGGCTCGGAAGACGCGACTTTGTCGGACGGAATACAGGAGGTAACGTAACGTAAGGAGATATGAAAACGATATTTTCCAATTTCCATCAGAGAATAATGAAAAAGACACACTTCAAATGTAAAAAGTTTATAAAACTCAAAAGTATGTTACACAAAACTTAAATAACATCTGTTAAAAATAAACACTTCTCCTTCGGAAATATATATTTAAAACCGAAGAACGCAAGGCCTTTAGATTCTTATATAGAAACGATATTCTATATAGTTTGTTTAACGTATCATGTTCAATTACATTACGTAAGATGTGTTTTTTCTGTTCAAGTTGAGCGAGATGACCGCAGACTTTGCCGAGGAACATTCTACGTCGACACTGGCTGCGGAGAGAATCGACGCCGAGACTTCGGAACGCCTTCGGCTGGAGCGAGAGTTGCAAGATGTAACCGAGGCTAATAAGAATCTTCAGCAGACGACCGAACGGCTGGAGATGGAACTGCTTTACGCGAGGGCTGCCGATTTGAACGGAGTCGCGTCTGACGGCGAGGAAGGCGAGGACAGCAGCGGTGTCTACAAGCAAAGGTACGAGCACGCGATACGAGAACTCGAGTTCACGAAGAGGAAAATGGCACAGCAACACGAGGACGATCTGGAACAACTGGTGGGATTGAAGAAGCAGTTAGAGAAAAAGGTACATCAAGTTAGTTCAAGTAAATGATAAACAAGCATCGTCATCATGTTCCCATTTCTCCGAGCAGTTGGCCGATGCTTACGAGGAGGTGGAGGAGCAGCGACAAGTCGTCGGACAGTGGAAGCGACGAGTTCAAAAACTGAACGGTGAGATGCACGATCTCAGATTGCTGTTAGAAGAGCAGACTGCCAGAAACAACCTTCTCGAGAAGAAACAACGCAAGTGAGTCTCGTCTTGTCTCTCGTGTGAAATCGTGTAATTCAAACGTAATTATACATGACTTCACGCGATCTGTCCACATTGTCGTGTGGCGCTTCAAGACATACTGCCTCGTGTATTTAATCCGCGGTTTAATGGTCGACGAGTCGGTATCGGGTGGTAGCTCGCTCTATTCTCATTTCACTCGCGGCAACAAGTGTTTCTGGCATCTCGCCAGGCCAGTAACGCCACCCGATCTGTGTGTTGCCAGCGACGCGTCCGGTGTGTGCCTGTAAATCACGATTGACCGTTCGAAGATAGCTTCCTGTTAATCTAAATACAGCATTCGCCTTCGCACGGTTAAAACTGATCTCGTTGCAAATAACGGAGATTGGATTAGTTAGTTCCAATATTTACACTAACAATTACATAATGTTACACGAATATATAAATAAATGTAAAAAATGCCAAATTTTCAAATGAGAAAAATAATACAGTCAGTGAAATTATTTATTAAATATCGTTTGTTGTTTTGATTATTGTAGATTTGATTCGGAAACTCAGAATTTGATGAATGATCTCCGACAGGAGAAAGCACAACGTGAAAGATTAGCGAGAGAAAAGGAAATGGCTATTGCAGAAAAATTCACAATAGAACAAAATCTAAGCGTGAGTAGATTTTTTTTCACTTTATTTATAATTTATTTATTTTTTATTGTTTTCAGTTTGTTTGTTTTTTTTTTTTTTTTTTTTTTTAATTATTATAATTATATATAAAATATTTTTATGACAGGATGCAAGATTAGAAATTGAACTAAAAGAGGAAAGACTTCGCACGTTAACTCAAGAATTAGAAGAGCTCACTTTTGGCGGCAAAACGGAGGAAGAAGTTGCGCAACTGAAAAAAGCGAAGCACGAGTTGGAAAAACGTGCAAAGGATCAGGAAGAGGAACTGGATGACCTGGCCGGTCAAGTGCAGTTGCTTGAACAGGCAAAACTCAGACTGGAAATGAGCATCGAACAGCAACGAAAGGAAATGCGCAAAGAAATGCAGCAGCGCGATGAGGAATTAGAAGACGTTCGCGGCAACGCGCATAAGAAGGTCAAAGCTCTCGAGTCGCAGTTAGAGAACGAGCATGAAGAAAGAACGATTCTTCTGAGAGAAAAGCACGAACTAGAACGCCGGTTAGTGGCTCTGGAAGAACAAGACCGAGCCGATCGCGCGGCAGAAGCTGAAACCATGCAGAGGTGAGTGTAAAACTTATTGAATTTTTTTTCTCGAATTTAGTTCTATCATTTATTTTATCGAAAATTATGCATGCAATTAAACACAGGTTGAAGAGAGATCTGAAGAGAACAAAGGCATTACTCAGAGACGCACAGACAATGCTTGAGAGATCTAAAGGCGACTCGACAGGCAAAGCCGCGCTGCGTCAATTGAAAAATCAATTAGAAGACGCAGAATGCGCTCGAGCAGCGGCGATTAAAGCGAAACAAGCATTGGAACAAGAATTAAACGAGACGCAAGCGTCTTTGGAAGAAGCTATGCGACAGCGTTCCGAGGCGGAAGAAAAAGCTAATGCAGCCAATCGTGAACGCACGGAACTGCTCTCTCAATTAGAGGAGAATGAAGAAGAGCTTTCCGAGGTACATTTTTTTTATTTTATTTATTTTATTTTTCAAATAAAAGTTTAAAAATTTGTACTTCTATTTTAAAGAGTTTAAAAAAGTTAACTTATAAAAATTGAAGCAATTAGTTTAAATATTAATAGTTTTTATTTTTCTTTAAAATAAATTTTCTTTTCTATAAAATTGCAAGGTCTTAAAGAAATATCGGGCCGCGGTGCAACAAGTGTCCGCGGAACAAGGTCAGTTACAAGAGGCACAAGTGCAAATCGCCGCACTTGAAGCAGAGAAATCATCACTGAAAGATCAACTGGCGGAACTGACACAACGATTAGAATCAGTGGAGCAACTTGGTGATCCTACGGCGAACAGTCTCGCCACAAGACGTCTAGAATTCCGAGCCAAAGAGCTCGAGAGTAAGCTCGAACTGGAGCAGACCACGAGAGCTCGTTTGGAGGTAGTTTTTTGCACTTACATATACGTACATGCATTTCTTAATTATTTTCTTCAATTAGGAGAAAATAAAAAATACGAGTTGTAGATAGTACATTCATCAACAGCACTAATTACTTTTTTTGCAGACTCAAATAGCACGATTGAAGGAGAACGTCGAGAAGTTGCAGACCGAGTCGGCCTTACTCAGAACTAAGGAGCAAACTGCTCAGGATACGGCAAGAAGATTGCAACGATCTTTGCGCGACGCTCGCGACGAAGCTAGCGCGGCGATATCGCGCGAGCAGGAAGCACTGCGCGCTCGTCGTGACATAGAGAAGTCTTTGGAAGCCGCCGAGGCTGAGACCAAAGTGGCCAGAGACGATCTCAGACTGGCGCTTCAGAGGATCGATGACTTGCAGAGCGCGATTCAAGGCGAGCTCGATTTGGACTGCAGCGAGGAAGCCACTAGCGAAAATAGTGATAGGTACGAAGATATAAGGAGAATATATGAAATAATAATTTAAAATAATGAATTATGCACACGTTGTTTCTTATATATTTGTTACATCGAAAAAAATTTATATTACAACGAAAAACTCTTTCTCTCTTAACAGTGATTGATCCGAGCCGTCATCGGACCTAGAGTCCGATCAAAACGACAAGAACATGCCCGAAGAATCAACGGATCACATTGCGGACGAACTCTCGCGTACTGACTCATCAAACAGAACGTGAACGCTGCAATCTCGCCCGTATTTAAAATACAATAGAACATGAAAGTGACAAAACAATAGGATAATTTGTAATCCAGAGAGACGAAAGACTGGCAAGGATTACAGAACTGAAACAGGCTCGCGATACATGGTAGATCTTGTGTTATTTGAATGTTATCGAAAAAAGTACGCCGACGCTTTTCTTTCACTTGTCGCAAGGCATGAACTTTCGAAGGTGATTGAAACTAGCGCGAAAGAGGTAGCTAGTTGAAGTCAAAATCAAACTTATAGAGCGAAGTTGAAGCTGTGCAGTGTAGAGCTAAAAGCTGTTTATGTCGTGGCTGGATTTGCACTTAGTCGTGCATAATCGCGGTGCTATTATTATATCTCGTCCGTTTTTTTACACGAAATAACCGTCGATGAAACAACGACGCGGTCCTTTTCCAGTCTTCCACAGTATAATTCGATCCTCTTCTTCGCGAGTGCGAATGTTGACGGGAATTGCGTGCATTGCTGCCGAACAAAAGATAAAATATATAGATATATATGTCCGGTCAAACGGCAATTTGTATATTAAGCATTAAAAAAAAAAAAAATTAAAAAAAAAATAAAAAAAAATAAAAATAAACGAATACATAGAAAAATTTTATTCCGACTTTTATCTATCGATGCGTCACGGGGTTTCGATTTTTGAGAGACGTTCATACTTTTGTTCGACAGCGTACCCTTGTATAATCCCGCGCTTATATATTTTCTCATGCGGCATTTAACATGAGGACGGTCTTCTACATAGAAACAAACAAATACACACATACACATATACACACATATATACATACGCAAAGCGGTTTTTTTATCCCTGCGAGATTTTTGCTGCCTTGAGGCTCGATTTATATATTTCGCATTTGTATAAGAAGGAAGGAAAGAAAAGGAGAAATGTAGGACGTAGGAACAATGAGAAATATGTGCCACGACTCGAACTTAGGAACTTTTGGTGTTGTGTAAGGAAACTCTCGTGTAACTTATTGCTTTGTAAAATGCAAAATCTCCTATTTAATTATTCGAGAGTGTTTCTTCATCATGCCACGTATATATGTATATATATGTATACTTTCTTCTTCTTGGGTCTTTCAAACAATCTTCGTCGTCGCCGAGTTCAATCGGCGAAACAACGGGTCAAGAAGTCCGCGGAAAGAAAAAGTCGAAGAAGAAGAAACAGTGACGAGAAAAGCGGTCGACACGAGTTGGTTATCAAATTAACCATCACACGTAAAGGTAGCTCACGCATACACGCGATCGTCGCCTCTTTCTCGTCCGATTTTCTTCTCTAAACCCGTCAGACACATTGATTTCCCGTGGGATGGCCTCGTTCGTCGAAGTTTCGAACTAAAGTTAAGCTCTTTTCCTTCTGTTTCACCGCTTCCCTCTCTACCTCATCACACCGTTCGTTCCGCGCTCTCTGGTCCCCTTCGTTACTCCCGCAACCTCTTCCTCTCTCTCTCTCTCTCTCTCTTTCTGAGTAAGGCGGATAAAGTGCAAGGGCCGCAATTAAATTGCATCCAAGTTGGATGCTGTCGCTTCTATGACAACAGCGAAGACAACGAGGATGGATGCGCATTTTGACTACGAAATCCTGTTCGTTAGGTAAGTGCTTCCAGTTCTACTAAACCGCGAAAGTAATTAAAAGCTCATCGCGCATGTTGCAAGTAAATTTCGTCTTTCGAAAATGTCAAGTTGATTTGAAGAGAAACTTTTGACAACTTTAGTAAAATATTTTTGCATCATCGCGCGCTCGATGTATGTGATAATGATTGATCGCGCAACTCGAATGCGACAATCAGAAGATCGCGAAATTTTATTATCTTTTGTTTACATAACTCGATGGGTACGTCACGCGGCACATCACATTTTTAGATATTGTTACACATACGTTCTACTGGTACACATTCTTGCAATATCAATATCAAACCAACATCTGTAATATTTTTTTCTAATCCATTACACATCGCAGGAGCAAAAATTCAATCGCAGCTCGGCTTTTCATTAGAGAATTGCCTCTCAAACACATGCGCGACTTCCATTTGCGACTCCAACTGCGCGCTTCGATAAATTGTTGCACAGCACGGGGCTAATGTATGATCGTGTGTGCCGAGAACACTACGTAATCGTCGCTATTACGGTTCGAGTTTAGGAAGAATTGCCAAAGCTAGTAGCGTTCGAAATAAAAGCGAGAAAAAAGTGAGAATTATTGCGACATGCAGTTCTGCGCTTCTGCGTGTCACATCGTATCTAAGATATGACTTTGATAAAACGCTTTGAGGCTTTTTTCTCGTGACCATTTTATGACGTCAGAAGCGAGGAAAATCGTCAAAGTGCACCTTTTGTGAAAATAAAAGAGTATTTCTGTTTAAACGCACATGGAATCAATAGAGCACACTCGTATATTTTATATATAGTTTTTCTTTTGATTCAACACGAAATCACGTTGGCGTGTGACACGCTGCAAAAGCTTTGTATTTTTCGATTCAATTTTGTTGATATAATATTTTATATTGAATGAAAAAAATTTTTTTTTTAATCTGTCCGGTATATTTTAAAAAGATCTTGATTCCACGTGAAGAGGGTTCAGAAATATAATCTGTTTATATTTTTAAATAAAATGCATGAATTTTTCGCACAATTTTTAATTTTTTTCGTTTCTGTCATAAAATTAAAAATGACCGCGAGATGTTTTAAAATCTCCGCTATTTCAACGGAATTTCATCGCGCCGTTATATGAAAAAAATGAGACAAGCACATTTCTTCTTTTCTTTTCACTCTACTTCAGATAAATGAGAACATTTCGAAAACTACGAAAGAAAAGTCAATTCTTTTTTCTCAATTACAGAACAATGAACTGTTTGAAATGAATATAGGCTGAATAGGCCGATTAACGATGGCGCTTGCTAAATTCGTCGTTCCTATACGTCGCAATTGATTTGTGCCTATTCATCCGTTAATTCGCATTATAGCCATTGATCGCTACCTAATCCGCTTGTTACATGGAAAGCCATGAGCTTTGCGAGTTCGTGCGGCTTAACGTTGTAACATTCAGCAGCTTAGCTCGGTAATTATCAATTCCGACTAAATTGTTCGTTTGTAGATAATAATGTCGTTGTCACTGACAGGCGTGCAACATGGTCACAACTAGTTCGTTCGATGAAATAAATCGGCTCGCTACGTGAAAATTTCGCTTTCACGCTTTTTTTTTTGGCTTAAAGATCGCTGATAACAACCAACAGCTGTGTTAATTAGCTTTTGTTTCTGATCTTTGAGGATTGATTGAGATTCATCAAGTGCGTGATGCACATAAGTACAGTGGAACCTCGTTTATCCGGGCCTCTTTTGTACGGAACGATTGAGGCCCAAACTTTTGTTATACGAAATTCCCACCAATCACAGTGGACCTCTATTTACCGAACGTCGAAATCTCTATTATTCGAACCATAACAAAAGATGGTAGAGATGCTGGTGAACCTCTATTAACCGGAAAACTCGATTACTCGAACATTCTTGTCCCCCGATTGGTCTGGATAAACGAGGTTTCACTGTATTTATTATGAGAGGAGGAACACAGACAACAAACAAAGGTAATACAGACGGATTATTTGCTGAATTTGGAGAATTCTACATTTAACAAAACTATTTTTAGACGTGCGTTCGCAAATGAATTGAATTTTCCGTGATATCATTGATGAGAAATCTCAGTATTGTTTTTCTAAACCAAATATATCACACACACAGGCACACACATCAATAACCATGCTTTTCACATCAGTAAATTTTCACAAAGCTTCATCAACAATTTGTTCTATAATTTATTGACGTCGAACGTAATGCTTAAAAATAGAGGGATGAAACGAAAAATTGGCATATTTCATGTATAAATATATATTCTATATATATTTCTATATATATTCTATATATATATCGAGATCTACATACATATATATGTATATATAAAATTTATTTATTTATTTTTATCATTTTTATTTAAAATTTTTAAATTTTTTATTGTTTTGACCAACTTATACATACGTATGTATAAGCGGTCAAAAACAATATAAATTTTAAATTTATAAAATCTACATGATCACAGCGGAAGTTGCTGCTTACTAACTCTCGCAGAGGAATTCGCGAGGATTTACATACCACAAAATATGGAATGGAAAATATACGTCCAGATTCTGTTGAAAGAAGAAGACTCTTTCTTTCTCGTCCAACTTTTTTATCCTCGAAACTCTAAATAAAAGTAGAATAGCGTTCTTTTTTTTGCGTCACTAGAAAATTGTAACTTTTATTTGTCGCCCGCTACTTAAAACTATTGGCTGTTGCAAATAATATTCCTTCAGCTGTACGTTCCGCGTAAGCGCGGAATAATAAATAATTCAATAAAACATTTTTGTAAGTGCACAACGGTCATGATTCACGTGGCATAAAGTCGATACGGATCGGAGGATTATCGCGTGGCGTGTCTTATGTACAGCAAGCGTGTTACATACGCGTGTTACATGGCGTCTCATGAATTTTTCATCGCGAACATGTAACCGTCCGCAAGCCCGTGAAACGTCGAAAGTCATTGCTCTTGTCGGGAGATCAATAAGTGGGTGAAAAATCGCGCGTCTCGAAAAGATTAATGTCTTACATAATCCCGCATCGGCGCTGATTTATTCCGCATAATACGACGTGTGGCGTCGCACTTGTTACGACGTCACACGGTGTCGCGCAAAATCGAACGCGCGCGACTCGCCCGAAGCCCTACCGAGCACTTTCAAAATTCATATATCAATGCGCGAATTTAATCAAATCAGAAATGATTCCCCGACATTCACCGTAACATCTCGTGTTACACATCTGCGGAAGAAACCACTCACGTGAATCTCTGCCTGAAAATCTCTTTCGAAACGCTTGTGTATATTCTTTTTTTTTAACACTGCGATAAAG
>QVOB01013030.1:0-16319 GCA_014839585.1 Pseudomyrmex concolor
AAACCATATGTATATAAACTTTTTTATATACTTTGGGCTACATTTTATGTCTTTGGTCCGCCATATTGGATCCGCCATTAAATATATCGTAATTTTCGCAGTGCCATCTTCAAGAACATATTCTCCCGAGTAATTTAAAAAAAAAATGTCCAATTTGGTCAAAAAATACGCTGTCGGTAGATTTTTGTCTATAAAACGGCATTTTTTTCCCACTGTGCGCCACCACGTGACCGAGAGAACGCGCGACGAGAGAAGTGAGTGGGAACAAATTGTCAGTCTCGTGAATTTACTACTCTTTTTTTTTTTATTGAGGAGATATGAAATAGGAGATATGAATATATGAGGAAAAAAACCGCACGTTTGTATCGTGTAATATGCACAATTATATCTTTGAAAGATTTCTTTCGCAAGGCCATTGCTAACGATAGGAATTTCTGATAGTATTGTACCATGATTAATTGCTGTCGCGAATAACTTCATGAATTTCTTTCAAACGCAGTTGTAGAATTAATCGCGGTTGTAACATTTTCTCGATAAAATACGTGAATGAACATCATTGAGTATTTTAAGAAATGACTTACGGTCCAGTTTCTCTCTGTAATTTGGATGTTTGATGCTTCCGCCGTTTGTGTTCTGTAAAACCAAAAGCTCTTCTGCAAATTGACGAATAAAAACGGGAGAGAGCAAATGTCAGATCCTTCTCGAGTAGCAACTCGGGCTCGTGTTTCGGCGAGAGACCACAATGTCAAAAAAGGCCTCGTTCGTCGAGAGAGAGAGAGAGAAAAAAAACAGCGATTAAACATCGCCCGCGGCTGATAATCTACACGTCGACTCGTCCGATCGTAAATGCAGCTACTTCGACGATTCTGGTTTTATCATTTTGCACGCACAACCGGTTACGGTTTCTATATACATGCATACGTGGCGATCAATTACACGAAGACACAATGAAAATTATTTGCACGTTGAATTCTTTGAAAAAAAAAATCTGCAAAATCAACTTTTCTGCTATTTGATTGCAGCTTCTGGAGATGCTCAAGTTTTACGCCCGTTTCGAGATTAGCGAGGAGACCGGCAACCCCCTGACGGATCACGACATGACTCAGTTGCATTACGCGAAAATCACATCGCTTCAGGTACGAGAACTCGCGCGATTTTTATTGAGACACGGGCGTTGAAATCACGTCGGAATATTCAGAACCGTTCGAAAACGAGTTTTCCGATTTTTCCACGTCATCAATTCCACGAGAGAGATGCTTCGTGTAATTTTTTTAAAAACATAACGCCGTTTGTTGTCTCTTCTTCGTTCACGGCCGATGATATTTCGCGAGCGTTCAAATTACGCATCGTTTTTCTCGCAAACCGGTCTTCGTCGAATATTTCACGATGGAATCTGAATTTTCAGTAGCTCTATGATTAACTAATCATCAGTCAGTCGAGTCATTAATGAAGGAATGTGTCGTCGATACGCACGTTCTTTCATGTTAATAATTGTCGTTTTTTAAAATGTCAAATCTCTGCTTCAGAGCGCGGTTTTCGCAAAATTCCCGGACTTGAGGAGCTTCGCGTTGGCGAACGTGGCCAGCGTCGACGTAAGAGACGCTCTGTACAAGCACTTCGGCTCGCTCAGGTGAGTATTTTCGCCCCCCCATGCTGATTGTTTGTACGAAAAATGTGTCGCAAACAAGTCGGCGACGATGCAAATCGACGATGTTGATTTTGATTTTCAGTCAGGAGAAGCTGCGGTCTATCGCGAGTTACTTGAATTTGGTGCCGCCGAAGGAACGGGAACAGGAGGAAAATTGGTACCGCTTGGACATAGAGTTTCTTCGCGAGCTGCTGGTGAGTGCGAGAAGAAGAAGAAGAAGAAGAAGAATTTCAGATATCGCGACACGAGCGTAGGCCGTCGCAGCTCGAAGAGCTGAATGAGATGCCTTTATATCCGACCGAGGAGATAATCTGGAACGAGAGCATCGTCCCGACCGAGTATTTTTCCGGCGAGGGTTGTCTCGCGCTGCCGAAACTCAATCTGCAGTTTCTCACGTTGCACGATTATTTGCTGCGGAACTTTAATCTCTTTCGCTTGGAGTCGACGTGTACGTGTAAAACAAAAGATGAATTCAAATGTTTCATTTGACATTCACGTCTGTCTTGATTAGTTGGAATTAATAATTTTTTAACGTGATATATATATCTGGTTGTTTACAGACGAAATACGGCAGGACATCGAGGATGCCGTGAGCAGACTTAGTCCTTGGTGCGTTAACAACCCCGTCGTATTTTATTAATTCTCTTTTAATGAAAAAAAAATTTTAATTAAAAGAGAATTAAGATATATAATTTTTATAACAAGAAATAAAAATACAATCGATTTTCTTTCGCAGGCAAGCGGAGGACGGCGGTGTTTACTTCGGCGGTTGGGCCAGAATGGCTCAGCCCATCACGCAGTTCGCGGTGGTCGAAGTGGCCAAGCCCAATGTCGGCGAGAACAGACCGTCGAGAGTTCGCGCCGACGTAACGATAAATCTCAGCGTTCGCAAAGAGATCAAATCCGAATGGGAGAATCTTCGCAAGCACGACGTGTGCTTTCTCATCACTGTCAAGCCGCCGAATCCCATCGGTAAAAGAAAAAAACAATCATTTCTTCAATTCAACAAAAATTTATTTTTGTAAGAAAAACGAGAGCAGTATGTTTTTTCCGCAACAAACGGCACGATTTTTTCGCACGCATAAATAATAATGTAAATAATATGTAGAGTGTTCTCAGGCGAGTGTTGCGCGCTGTTGCAGGCACGAAGTACAGTCACAAGCTCCCTTTTGTGCCCCAAGTGGGTCTGACGACGGTGCGGGGGTGCGAGGTCGAGGGTATGCTCGACTCTAACGGCAGGGTGATAGAGGACGGTCCTGAGCCGAGGCCGATTCTACCGGGCGATTCGCGTACCTATAGAGTCTGGCTTGACTGCAATCAATACCGAATCGATATGGACAACGCCAGTCACGGCGGCGAAGATGTGTACGAGGGATTTAATATTATAATGAGACGTAAACCTAAGGAGAACAACTTCAAGGCGGTTTTAGAAACCATAAGGGAGCTCATGAATACTGAATGCGTCGTGCCTGACTGGCTGCACGATATAATTTTAGGATACGGCGATCCCGGCGCGGCTTGTTATTCCAGGTAATCTATTATCTATCCGTATGTATCTCTGTACAATTTACAATAAAGACGCGCCTGTCTGATCGTTAGAAATTGACTCAACAGAATGCCGGATGAAATTGCGACGATGGATTTCAACGACACGTTCCTCGACATAGACCACTTGCGAGCCAGTTTTCCTCAGCACGAGATCAAGACGGATCGCGAGGATGAGGGAAATCTTGTGCGGCCGTTCCTGTTAACTTTCGAGGACATACTTGCGAAACACAACGACGAACCCGTCAAAAAAGTCATCAGAGTTAAACCGCACGTACCGCCCAGTAGAGGTCCATACAGAGCGAACGAGCCGAAAAAGTGAGCATTTGTGACATTTTATATCGCGCATTGTATATATTTTTTTTTTTTTGTTTTGTGAACGAAAAAACATCCGCGTGTCTACGTTGCAGAAATCAAATTCCCTTCACGCCGACGCAAGTTGAGGCCATACGCGCTGGGATGCAACCTGGTCTAACGCTGGTCGTCGGCCCACCCGGTACCGGCAAAACGGACGTTGCCGTGCAGATCATCTCGAATCTGTATCACAATTTTCCCAATCAGAGAACGCTGATTGTCACGCACTCCAATCAAGCGCTCAATCAGCTGTTCGAGAAGATAATGGCCCTGGACATCGACGAGCGGCATCTGCTGCGTCTCGGTCACGGTGAGGAAGCTCTGGAGACCGAAAAAGATTTTAGTCGTTACGGCAGAGTCAATTATGTTCTCGCCAAACGTTTGGATCTGCTTATGGAAGTTCAGAGGTTGCAGGTACTATTTGGGTTTTTTTTTTTTTTTTCAGGCTAATTTATTGTACGTTCGATTGGTGTTGCATTACAATTCTTTCTGTCCTCAGGAATCTCTGAATGTGAAAGGCGATGTCGCGTACACGTGCGAAACGGCGGGATATTTCTTCATGTATCAAGTGTCCACAAGATGGGACCGCTTCGAAACCAGAGTGAAGCAGAGGCAACACACAAGCGAGAAGTCCGATCTGTGTTCCATAGTCGATGAAGAGTTTCCGTTTCACAAATTCTTCGATAACGCTCCACAACCGCTTTTTAAACGGAATTCGTACGAAGAAGATCTTAAAATAGCGCGCAGTTGTTTCAGGTAAGAATAAAACTGTTAGATAAATGCGACTTTGAAAAATGAAAACGGTTTCAGATGATTGATTTTACAACAAGAATTGTTATCTGTACCACAGATACATCGAAAGGATATTCACTCAGTTGGAAGAGTTTCGCGCATTCGAATTGCTCCGGTCAGGTCTCGACAGGTCGAAGTACTTGCTCGTGAAAGAGGCCAAGGTGATCGCTATGACCTGTACGCACGCGGCGCTCAAACGACGCGAACTCGTTGATATGGGGTTCAAGTACGACAACATTCTCATGGAAGAGTCCGCGCAGATCCTGGAGATCGAGACTTTCATACCGTTATTGCTGCAGAATCCCCAGGACGGATACAATCGCCTGAAGCGTTGGATAATGATAGGGGATCATCATCAGTTGCCGCCTGTCATCAAGAACATGGCCTTCCAAAAGTATTCCAACATGGAGCAGTCGCTGTTCGCGAGGTTCGTGCGATTGGGCGTGCCCACGGTCGATCTCGACGGCCAGGGTCGTGCCCGACCCAGCATCTGCAACCTCTACAACTGGCGCTACAAGAAGCTGGGCAATTTAACGCACGTGGAGCGTAGCCCCGAGTATCTGGTGGCGAACGCTGGCTTCCTATACGATTTTCAACTGGTCAACGTCGAAGACTTCAACGGCGTCGGAGAGAGCGAGCCCAGCGCTTACTTTTACCAAAATCTCGCCGAAGCGGAATACTGCGTCGCGGTGTTCATGTACATGCGTCTGCTGGGATACCCGGCTGATAAGATCAGTATTTTAACCACGTACAACGGTCAGAAGCATCTGATACGGGACGTGATAAACATCCGATGCGCGAACAATCCTCTCATAGGCCGTCCGAACAAAGTCACGACTGTTGACAAGTATCAAGGCCAGCAGAACGATTACATTTTGCTGTCACTGGTGAAAACGCGCGCGGTCGGTCATTTGAGAGACGCCAGACGTTTGGTGGTGGCAATGTCGCGCGCCCGTCTCGGTCTCTACGTCTTCGCCCGCGTGTCTCTCTTCAAGAATTGTTTCGAGTTAACGCCGGCGTTCGATCAACTGATGCAGAGACCGTTGAAGCTGCAGTTACTGCCGCAGGAACTCTATCCCACCGATCGGCCGAACGATGCCGTTCCCTCAACGATGCCAATGGAGATCGAGGACATGCCGCACATGGCCAAGTTTGTTTACGATTATTACATGTCCAAAGTCAGCGGAATGAAGGTAATTTTTTTTTTTTTTTTACAGAAGAACTCGGTGTATAAATTGATTTTTCTTCGTTTCTTCGATGTGATCTTCTCGTTTTCAGGGATCGCACAAGATGTGGCAGAAACCGGGAACCATGCAAACAACAGGCAGTCCGACGCACAAGATCCCGGTTCATCCGGGAGCCGACGACGATACTGACGACGAGGAGGAGGAAATTAACGAGGAATCGGAACGGAAAAAAGTTGAAACAGAAGAATCCAAAGAGAACGCCGACGACGATACAGACGACAAAGAAGAAGAAATTAATGAAGAACCGGAACGAAAGAAGCAGAGAGTCGAGATCGAAGAATCCAAAGAGAAAGCCGCGGGGGACAAACAGTACGAGCCTATAAAGAATTTAGTCGAAGATCCTCCAAGCGAAGCCGAAGACAACGAAGCTGAATAATCCGCAAAGAAACTGATTATTATTGAGAAGCGCGTCGATTCAGCTGGAGAAACAAAATACACCTGTTTTCAAACAAGTATTTTTACCTGATTTATTCTTTAGAATACAAAGAGCAGCTGAGCGCTTCGTGTGGCCCCCGGGTACTTATTTATAAAAGTAACAAAACTACAAGCGCCGAAATTTTTCTTTTCGGTCTTAAACTATTGAGTGATCGCGCATATTGTGAGTTTAATTTTTAAATTTTTTGACTCCCCAATCCTACAAACCCCCAATTATTATTACAAGTTTTGCCGAGCGGATACATCCGCATCACTCTAAGAGTAATATATTTTTACTCTAAGAGTTAATATATGGATTTGATGTACATAACATATTGTTAAGAGCAACATTTACATCGTAACTGTATCGATCAATCGATGCGATAGTATATTTAAGAATAAGCGTTTTTTTATTGTACACATGTTTATATCACTATATAAATACATACATAGGATTTTCGTATTCACGCTCTATAAATACGCATTAGAAAATAAATATTTTTTACAAATACCAAATGTTAATTTCGCGAAAGAGATAAAAGCCTTACGAGAAAAGACTCATCTTTTTTTTCAGCGTCTCTTTTCGGCGCTCCGGCCTTTTCAGCTTTTCCGACTTGCCGCCCGGTGTTTTCCTCGAGTCGTTCGTCGCTTTCTTCTTTTGCACGCTCGACGGTACGTAACTATCGTCGAACGTCAGCTTGCACGGCGACTTGAAGTCGGGTTCGTACTCTTCTACGGCAGACTTGACGCCCTTGGAGTTGGGCACGTACTCCTCCAAAACGGCGTTGGGAATCACCGTGGTGGCGCACGGCTCGTAAGTCTCGTAAACCGCCTCCAGTTTCTCTATGGAGTTCGGCACGTAGTTAACGTTCTGCGTCACCACGTGTTTGCTGTCGCACTGAGTCGGCGTGTACTCGTTCGATGTCAATCGCATGCCCTCGAGCGCGCTTTTCCGACTGGGCACGTACTTGAAGTCCGGACACGATCTCTTCGCCTTAGGCGCGTCTGGAATGTATTCCTCCAACGACGCGTTCTCCTCGGAGAGTTTGTATTTCTTCATCTTCTTTTTCCTGAGATTTTCCCGCGCCGTCGTCGCGGCAGCGTCGAGCGGCGGAGCGGTTTCGATCTTGGTCGGAGAAATTCGTTTCGGTATTTTCTTCGATCGGTCGCTTTTAGCATCGGCCGTTCGATCGGAAGATTTTTCATTCGTTCGTTTCGTCTCGTCGGTTTCCGTCTTGCTTATCTTCTCGTCGTCCGTTTCTCGTTTCATTGGTGTCTTCCGAGCCGGCGACACGTGCACCTTGATAGTCGGAAGGAACGTTGCGCTGCTCGCGGATTCCGAGTGCTCAAAGGTGTACCTGTTGTTAAATTCCAGAATGATGCAAGACAGAAATTCATGATCTTACAAAAAACTAAATTTGTTTATTATTTTAGATTAACGTTATCTAAGTGTGATACAATATATTCTTTTTTATATTATAAAATTGTTATTTATACGAACAACTATATAACTACATATAAAATAATTTTTTTTGCATGTGAACAAAAAACTACTAAATTATCCAAATTGAATGCCAAGTTTTGCACACGTGTGTTACAAATTGATTTTTGATATTACGTGACTTCCAGCTGGCGAGTGGACTTTCGCCACTCGCGTCCTCGATCCTTGCGTTGCGATCCATCATCCCGACCGTTACGCAAGACCGCTCTTTCCAATATCTTGTAGAGCGCGGCCCAGTCCTCGATTTTCAACCACTTGTTGGTGATAACCTTACGATTTTTGATCTCTACCGTTTTTTCTTGCACAGTGACGACGGCGGTCGCCAGACAGTCGTCCGCGGCCTGCGCGAACACACAAGCATATGCTGACGTAAGTTCAAAATCGATAACAAAACAAACAGCGCTCGTTGTGTGTTGGATATAATGCGTTTATAATTTTTTCTTTATAATTCTACTAAATTATATACGCAACATTAAAATACACAAGTGAAAAAAAAACAACATTTTGATTCGCGAGATAAACGCCTGATTCATCACAGATGTTTCCGTGGCGAGCGAGCGCGCATGCACGCACGCACATATAAGCACACGCCTGACAATCAGCTGTTGACAGCTGTTGCACGCGGGGTACCTTGATCACTTCTAAATAGTGGCCGTCTCGGAACATGTTCGCGTACGACACGTCACGGGGAAGAGATGCGACGGGACGAAGCCCGTTTCCGTCGAGCCCAGCACGTCGTCGTCAACATAAGCCGTCCAGACGAGCTGATGTCGCGCGCGGCCTTGTCCGCGACGCACGTCTTCGCCGGCAAGAAATGGGATCGTACATCGAATCATCGCATTAAGATCGGAGGAGTCCTTCGATCAGGATTCTTTCCTTTCGCGCGCGTAACAGATTGCGACACTTGTAGAGATGGAGCGCCGAAATATCGAACGCGTTAAAAATGATCTGATTACGCCCCGCTCTCTAAAAAGCGCGTTACAACAGATGCAACATGTTTTTTTAATCACGTGAGAAGATCTTTCTACGCGACGTTCTTTTTCAGCCGCTGGTTAGCCACTGGAGGAGCAAATCGATGTAGTAGATGTGTTCCTTACTCTCCGCTAAACCGCTTCGTTGCCAGCATTCTGTACATATGCACATGATCAATTACATCTTTGACGAAAATTATAAATAACTTACAGATGTTATTGCGTAAAATGTATTCTAGCTGAGATTCGAACCACTTCGGCGAGACTTTAAATCTCGTCAAGAAAGTAAAACCACTTTAGTTGGGATCTGAATCATCTCGATCTCGCTGGAGTGGTTCATCGAAGCGTCACGTAAGAGGATTCCTCATGTAGAACGTAATGATCGAATTTTTGTTTTCCTCTTCAAAATCCTGCCACGCATGCCAACATGATTGATTAGTTTGCACAGAGAGAGCGGCCATCCTATTTTATAGTTTATTACGACGGTTTCAGTCGCTGGTTTTAGTGCCATGTCCATAAAAGTGGTTAGTCTTCTCTGGTCTTCTCTCTGGTTTGCACGTGGAAGTTTCAAACACTCAGTAACACTCACTCGTAATATTTTAGTTGTACTGATTTTACATAATATGTATTTTGTTTCACGAGTTCAGGTTAAATAACATTTGTGATCTCTCTCTCTCTCTCTCTCTCTCTTTCAGTTCTTAGCGTTCTTAGAACACAGCAGTTAAATACAGTCGAACAATCGCAATTGATGCGTGCGAGTATTTTCGAACCCTCGATCTCTTATTGTAAAAAACACGAGCAACTGTCCCGAATAGAATTGGGTTAGTCATGACGCGCAAAGAAGCACCTACGATTTTCGAACGTTTTCAAATGTTGATGGAAGACGAAACGGGACCCGGTAAGGTACGCGACAGTTTGATTCTTAACGTGTGCGATTGTGTACGTCTTGCCTATTCGTTCGCATTCACATTTCCTTTTTCAGATAATCACTTACGGAATCGCCGGCGCAGGTTTATTCGTTGCTCTGTACAGAATCAGACCGGTGAGCGTGTATATAAAATGAATCTCTGGGGATCGATTCTGTATTGAGCAATGTAGTGAAAATTACAAAAGTGAGCGAATTTACTAAAATATCTATGATCTTATTGGTCAACAACTAGTAAATGTGCTCACTTTTACTACTGTGTCACCATTTCTTCGTGCACAAAACTCAATGTTTTATCTCTCATTTTATACACCGTCCAGTTTGCAAAGTTCACGAAACCGTCCAATGTCCCACTTCATTTTCTGCAATCACGAGTTCCACTCCAAGGCATTGTAAAGCATGTGGAACCAAGCAGTGGTGTTCTACTGATGGTCGATCATCGACCCTTACTGCCTTTCTTTCACTTTAGCAGTAAAAGTTACTTACCTATAAAAATCAGTGGCATTAATGTCACGAGTAACGGTAGGTATCAGAAACAAAGTATGCGACACTACATTTTACTAGCTTCAGACTAATGTGTACACACATCAACTTTCTAGGTGTAAGTTGGTTACAATACATAGTCAATGGAAAGAGTATAACGTTTGTGCCTACAGCCAGAGAGAAGGAATATTTAGAGTGCATTGTTTCAGTGCGACAGAAAAATCAAGTGAGAGAGAAATAGAACTTACATTTTTCATTGTTGACAACGTAAAACGTCACGTGTTTTTACTGTGTACCCATTTTGTGATTATTTATTGCACAAACAGGATACGCTCACACTTGGAGAAGAGCTAGTCAGATTAGGTTTAGGTACCGTAAGTCAGCCTAGTACAAAGCTAAAGGACAAACAAATTCTAGCATATACCAAGTCTCTGACAAGTGCGCAAAAGTGGGCGGCACGGAGAAGAAATGGATATTGGCATTTTGTCAAACAACCAACCGTCCTGTGGAAAATACAAATGTTCGTAATAGACAAAATAAATTCGCTTTTACCCACCTATGTACAAAGACATATTAATCTGTAAGAACATTTGATTTGTTCTCATAATACAATTATATACATATATTTTTTTTATTATAAACAACAGTTTTTGATAGTTCGCATTTTACGAGAGAAGATTGTTGTGTGTACTTACAGTTTTAATAAAAGCAATTATATTTGAATATATATAATTCTCTTATATACCTCTCAAAAAATGAAAAAGAATTTTTTTTCTTACTACGTGAAAACTCTTTGGAAGATGTTAACGCACTACGGTGTACTTAAATATTCATGCAAACGACGAAACAAATTATTTAAAAAGGTAATTTTTATTTAAAAGCCGAACAAATTATACAACTTCTTATAATTATTTCACATTTCTCGTGTCTGATCATATATTTAACAAAGTTATCATAAGATTCACAAAACACAACATATGTATATATATAATTTTGTTTTATTTAAGAAAGACGTTTCTATACTTTATTTAGATTATATCATGGAATGGAGGTTTTTCTCATATTTATCCCAACTTAAAAACAAACATTCTTTGTGAATACACTTCTCCCGCAACCATGGACAAAAAATTATCTAAAAAAATAAGCGTCGGTATTAACTCAATGAAGTGATGTCATTATTGCACAAACAGGAATGCAAAAGAATCGAAGTTAAAAATTAAAAAAAAAAAAAAAAAAACAATATGCATCTTAATATACTCTTCGAGATAATTGATCGATTATTAAGTTTTCTTATCGGTTATCATTTAAAACTTATAATCTCATGTAATCAAAAAAATGGATTCAAAAAAAAAAACAAGTGTTTTCTCTTTCATGTTGTAAAAACAAAAGTTCAAAATACAAAATAGCATATGTATAATATATGTACATACAAAAGTATGAAAAAAGTAGCATATATATATTATATTACTGGAAAAACATGTAATAAAATTTGCAAAATCAATAATTTTCATTTTGTGTTCATTTACGCACACGCGTGTGTACATATACACACACATATATATATTCACACGACTCATAGCACTCACATTCATGGCAATATATATGTGAATATATATGTGTGTACTATATATTTTTCTCTAAATGTGTTCTCTCAGCCTTATTTAATCTTTAATTTATAATAAAAGAGTAGATTTTTCTATATCAATATGTTGTTGCGTTTTTCATTATTCAATATACACAGATAATTAGTAGTATTCAATTGTTACTAGTGATATAATCGGAAAACATATTTGCTACATGAAGAAATAAAATTAGAATCACGTTGTACGAAGTTAACTAGAATATCATTCCGATTGTGAAAAATAACAAAAATAACAATAAGCCAAAACAATAGGCCACTCTACATAACTGATTAGTGCACGACTTAAATATAATATTAACGATATGACTACATCTCTGAGAAATCAAAAGTCTATATATGTATATATATATATATACATATATATATATATTAACCTAACCTAACCTTTAACCCATTCATTGAAAATGTGATGATAAAACTAGAGTGTATTTATTCAACAAGTGTGTTAATAATATCACAATATAATATCAATAAGTTATTCCTTTTTTTTATTAGAGGTCATCTCTCGGACGGGCTGTTTTTCCGTGTTCAACTTTCTCGGGTTTTGATTTCTGTGCATTCATATTGTCAACTTTCTTCGCATCATTCTTCTTAGCATCGGATTTACTTTCCGTCTTTACGTTCTCATTGTCAGTGGGTTTATCAGCCTTAGGGGATGGTTTTGGCGTAGCTGTTGTTAGCTTGGGTGATGTTTTAGGTGGTGTAGTTGTGGTTGGAGCAGCGGTTGGTTTAGATGTTGTTGTCGGAGCGGCAGTCGGTTTCGACGTTGTCTGAGAAGAGGTTTCTTTCGATTCGACTGGCTTTGTAGAAGCTGTGTCTCTCTTGACTCTTTCTGACTTGTTATTCGAACTAATGGTCGACTGTTTCTCACTTCTTGTCTGAGAAGTTAGACTAGGGAATGCCTGTTTTAACGGAACTCTAAGGATAAAAGATTGCCACGGAGAACCAAACCACAAATAATCTTTGTATGCGTGAATCGAGCTTATACCGTGATCTACAAAGATGGCTTCTACAATTTTATCAGATGCGTCTATTCTCAACACTGAAGATACATATGTCGGGAAAATTAGCTTTCCAATGCCTTGGTACGATCCTATTGCATGTATGACTTTTTCTGTGTACGTATTCGGATAGATGTCGTGCAATAGTTTAAACGGTAATCTCATCGCCATGAGCAATCGTACTAACATTTTTCTTAAATACGGGTGTGGCGCAAGAGTCTGAGCGAGATTGGGATGTTCAGAGTCGACAGTAAGTATTAGAGTGACGAAAATGCCACCATGCCCGTCACTCACAAGATTGTCTGGCATACCTGGCAAACCTTCGATGAAAACCTCTTGCTTTCCTGCTTTTGGTCCTTTCAAATTGTACTTCATGATACGATTTTTCATTGTCTCTGCTACGAGCACGTAACTTTCATCATCGCTCAACACAACTCCATTTGCAAATCCAAGATTGTTCATTAATACTTTGTTTTTCTGTTTAGCCGCATTATAATGTATAAGCCTGCAAATGACATAGTTTTCGTATACATGACTGCACACACACATACTTGAGACAATCTTTAAGCATTTACACTTTTTTACCTTCCCGATGGATTTAACAACACCCCCAACACTAACTCTTTAAGTTGAATATCCGTACTGCTATCAGTCCAATAAAAATCTCCATTATCCGCAATATCTAAACTATTAGGTAGTTTTGGAACTTTTCCATCAATAGGCTTAGAGATATTTACTATGTGTTTGTACTTTCTGGTTGTAACATCTACTTTGAAAATCCCGTAATATGTATCCACCACATACAAATTGCCCTTTTTATCAAATCTCATTCCTAACGGTCTGCCACATATCTCCTCTTGCCAAATACCAGCTGTAAATTTTAAATAGCTTTCATAATTTAGTGAATATAAGTAAAATAAACAACATTATACTAACATAAAGTTAGTTATACACACACGTATGCATTTATACATATCTATCTTCTGTGCTTAAACTGAAAGAAATTCTCTGAAAAAAAAAAAGTTTGATCGGTCTATCTTATTCTATTCCATTTACTTTGTTCCGCATAAAATAGATGAAGTTATCCTTGCTCTCGTGCTTTTTTCAGTATAATATATTCATGTATAATATATTCATGTATAATATATTCAGTCATGTTAATAAATTTTTAACGATCTCATTAACATGTATATACTAGAATTTCGAACTTTAGACTTTATAGCCATATACTAAATGTACAAAAATATATATACTTTTTTATTTTATGTGTCTAGCATTTCGTTCATCTTTTCAATTTGGCGAGTTTGGTTGCAAAATTCTATTTCTTGATTTAAATAAAAACAAGAAAAACAAAAAATTAAAAAATATATAAGATTTGGCGAATTGGAAGATCAAAGTGTCTTCTTCATATGTTGAAATTTTTCAAATTTCAGTTTGTAAGGGGGTTAAATGGATAATTCATGTACGTGATGCAAAGTCAAACATTCTAGCAATATCCAAATCATTAGTATATAAATGAACTTTATTCTATGATACATATGTAGTCTTAGAAAAAAAACTGAACAAGCTCGTTATGCAAGGAATAAACTGAGTAATTGTTGAATGACACGTTTCAAACACAGTAAGCACAATATGAGATTATAAATAAATACATATAAATAAAATAAATAATACATACATTAAATAAATATATATAAATAGATCACTCTGTGCATAACAACAACTTACCGCAATGCTTTCCGAACTTGACAACGGGTACGAGGTGATCCTCCTCAATTTTCATAACGTAACCGCCGTGAACACCGGTGTAAATCTGACCGTTGTACGAGCTAAAGTCTTCTGGTCCAGAAATTTTATTCTCGAACAACTTCTCGATGTCGGTGAGATTTTTCGGACCCAACTTGGGATCGAGATCGCGCGGCGGTACGATACTGTAACAGTCGATACAACACAGTTATACAAAAATAGACCTTTTTCAAGGGACCTGAATAAAAATAAAAATGTTTTCCGATAGATTTTTAATCGCTGAATACGAATCCGACGACGAAATTGACTTATCACGAAAACACTTTATTCAAATCACAAAAATGTGTTGAACAGTGTAATTTATATGCAATAACAGAAAGCAAAGTTTGTTGTATATGATGTAATGCAATGAGCTGTAACTATGTTAATATAGTGATTTGTAGTTATGATACAACTGATGATTATGCATAATTTATAGAACTTGGACTCTAAATAGGCAACACATTGTCAACCCACAAAGACTGAAACATTGATATTTATGTAGTATGCTTCTTTAGCTATGAAAGAACGTTTTTCAATCATGTTTTTAAAAACTTAAATGTTTTTATATATCAAAAATACACAAACATCTTAAAAAATATATATACAAACGTCTTTTTTTTTTTTTATCTTAAGGCGTAATTTACTCAAAATAACGATGTGGGATGACACTATTGCTTATTATATATAGCGTCCAATTTATTCGATTTGCGCGATTGTATACTTGTATTTCTGGAACTCCGTCTCCGGCGGCAAACCCGGCATGAACGTGATCACGGCCAAGAACAGGCCGAAGTAGATGACGACGGTGCCGATCGATTTCAGATAGCCCATCCTAATAACGACTTGACAACCTTTCGATGACGATGAACGTCTTTTCTCCTCGTAAGGAATGTCTCTCTTCTCTCTTCTCTTGAATGAATCTCGCTGTATCTCGCTTTTCTTAAAACCGTTCCGCGGCGAAGTTTGCGACTCTGGCGAAAATGTGTTACTCACTCCGGAGGAAAGTCAGCGATTAGATCGTGCTTACGGACGTGTCGTCATCGAAACTGGCTAACTTCGAGGGAAGGAGAACACGATGTTACTTGAACGACGGCTGTGCTTAACGACGCTCCACGATAGGCGAATAACGGCATCCGCGATCCGCGTATTTTCTCTAATGGCGCTGATATTTTCCACGATATTTAATTTTATACATTCACGATATCTATTTATTTTTGTTTATCGTCGGCGCCGAGATACGCACCTGTCGCGCGCATAAAATTGATGGTTTTTTTTTTTTTTTTTTATCTTGTTTTTTACCGATAAATATGTATGTCTAATCTAACAATTGAAATCAATCGCTCGTCTCACAAGTGTTTATATACACACGCACACTGTGACATGCCGGTAGACAACATCGCCGTACACATTCTCGCCAAAAATCCCTCAGGTGATCGCAACACTCGCAACGCTGCGGACACATCATACGGCCATGCCGATCGCAACGCTCGTGAGCGTTATCTATCTGTGTTTATAACTTTCGATGAAAAGCAAGGATGAAATAATTCCATGTAATGGTCGGACGTGCGTAGTTACGCAATTGCTATATTTTTGGATAATTCACGGGTGTATTACACCTGTGTTCCTTCGTTTTCTACTAATTACCGTTTATACCACTCCGTGACCATCCACGGTTTTACACCAATTGGCGAATTCCTATATCTCAGACTGGCGTATATTCCTCTCGCGAAGGGGTAAAGAGCCATTGAAGCAAAGAAGAAGATGAAATAATTCCATGAGCATTGCGAACGGCAAGTGAAACTTACCCAAAATATATTGTGTCAGTTGTCAAATTAAAAAACAAATTCACGAAAGTGAAGTTATATCTATTACTTTATACACGTGTTTTTAGAAGTGTAAGGCGTCGTCTACAATACAGTCGTAAGCCGTAAGAAATTGACCAATCACAAACAACTTACGGAAGAATAATCCATTGTAATTGGTCAATTTCTTACGGCTTACGACTGTA